>JAMWET010006979.1:590000-867500 GCA_024036415.1 Prochilodus magdalenae | reverse complement strand
CGAATATAGTCACAGGTCTCATATACCAGGATAAAATCAACCTGAGAGAAGTAAATACCCAGTAGACAGAGAGGTCCCACAGCCTTCAGACAGACCTAGCTACTAAATTCACAGACAGCTGTGAATTCAACCCAATGCCTACGGTGATCCAATCTCAATACATGGAACATTTCTTTCTTCTGGTCTTCTTTGCAAGTTGTGTTGGCAGACCTTGGAATCTAAAGCCTTCTAATAGTCTCTACATGTACACCAACGAGCAGTTGCAGAACATGTTGGCCTGACGACGGATGCAGTGAAGGACTGATGTATTAAATGGGTGTGGTATCTCTACCAACGTCATAAAATCTGATCATAGATGGTGACCAGAGATGCACATGAGATTCTGGGAATGCCCAGTGTAAAACCATATACCTCTGTGCACTTGTGATCATTCAAAACAGGTGCCAACATCAGGCATGAACAAGGCCATGAACTCCCCACCTGCCATACTCTAGATCCAAAATGCTTCATACGCCCAACACAAAGCGCAGTTAGACAATTTCTTTCCAATAATTTTCATACATTTCCTTTATAAGCTATATTTATATGTATGTTGACTCTAATGATGATGTTGCGCAACTTACTAATCGCGCAACAGCGAGGGCCAGGAAGAGTGCTGCAGCAAGGTGTTGATTGGGGCTAACTGTTTACAAAACGGTGTTTAAACAATAAGGTTACATTAGATAGTGTAAATAAAATAGTGCCACACCCCCACAATGCACACTGTCAGGGTTTTGCATTGAAATTTTATAATGCGTAATTACATGCTTAGTATTTATATGTGCATATATACAAATATATGATGTCTGGTCATATATACTGTTTTGTTGTTCAGTCTAGTATTATTTGTCTGGTGTATTTATTGTTCTGTACATCTGTAGTCTGGCTTATGTATTGTATATACTGCACTCGTTCCACTCCATTATGTATCTGCACTCCTGCCTAATATCCTACTGTTGTGTGATGCACCATGGGGTCTGAGGAATGACATTTCATTCCAATGTATACAAGTTAAGACACTCTTCCAGCAAGGAAGAGTGCAGATGAAAGGTGTTTACTGGTGCTAACTGTTTACAAACATTGGTGTTCAAACAATGCAGTTGCATTAGACAGCATCGTTAATAAATTGTCATATCTCTATGATACACTGTCACATCTCCGAAGTGTGGATTGTCACAGTCTTGCACTGCATTACAGTATCTAGGCATGCACGCTACACCCCTAGTCATGCGCTTATCTGGCAGATCTTCTATTCCACCTGAAATGTACTGTTCCTTTCACATAGCGGCAAACTGTCCAAACTGAACTGAATCTATAAAGACATAAAGATAGATTTCATAACTGATATCAAACCATGCCTCACTTATATAATACCCAACAGTGGCCTGACTGATAACAAAAAGTAGTTCACCGGCAGTTAAACGTGAATATTCCACTCAATCATCAGATGATTAGATAAGGACTGTGTGCGGCTTCCTTGGTCGGATAATCATCACGCCACCTAAATGAGCACGCAGCATTTTTATAGCTAGACTCTTCAGCTATAACCCCGTTATCTGTGGGCCACTGTGCAGAGGAGGCCTGCTGTAGGCAAAGTTAAAGGGGCGTGGCTCTACACACGAGTTGCTTTTGTTTATGTGCTGCTAGCGCGCGCTCACGTTTATCCCGTTAAAAGCGCTCCGTCGCTGTCAACATCTGTATGAACACCTGCTACAGTCTACAGCATACTAGTTCAGGCAGTTCGTAGTCGGTCAACCAGGCGACTGCTGTGGCTAGCTGCAGGCGAGGGGCAGACGACATTAAAAACAAAACCTGTTTTCCTCCCCAGTTTCTTACTAAAACGAGTTAGTTACCGCTGTGGCGTTACCAGAGACCATTTATCTCTAAGCGGTGGTAAGAATAAGTCCACAAAAAAGTGAAAACAACAAACAACCGCGTCCTCATGTACTATTTTGGCAGGCACCGTTAGCTAGCTAGCTAACTCATTAGCTTGCTACGTGACGCCGACCGTCATAAGCCGAGCTCAGTCGCCACTCGGGTATCGACACGTTAGGAATAGGGTAGATAAACGTCTGGTTTACTCACCAAATTTATTCAGAAGGAGGATAAATTCGGAGGTTTGTTGGAACACAACGCGAACATGAAGCTAGCCAGCTGTCCGAGTTAGCGAGAGCTAGCTAGCTTTAGCAGCGCTAGCATGTCGTTGGTGGCATTTGAACGAGGAGTTTCCTCCCTTTACCAAGATACCTTCACATTCCGGTGTGTCGTTAAATCCGTGTATTCCTCGTTCGGACTTAATGGTAAAACCTTCCCGGGATAAACCAATCCGGAAATATTAGAAGTATTTAAAACTCGCCGTATGTTACTGTTTTGGGCCAGCTACTCTGTCCCAGCATGCCGTTCGTGTGGTGGCGCTTTCTCCAGTATCTGCTCCCTCTATCTTGCCTCACTGACCCCAAAAGATTTGACTGTCAGTGGAAAATGACTTCTTTGTCATATATATTGTCACTCTCAAATGAAATTATCCGCTTAACGTGACTGTAACTAAAAACTACGTTTTGATAAGCTTAATATTAAATAGACACTTATTTACTTTTCACTTTTGGTGCTTTTACTTATAAACTTGTATATTGTTTATACAGTATTTATATTATAGCTGTTCACTGTATGTTCCTAATCCCTTTTTCATTTCTGTTTGTTTCCTTTTCTTTTCTTTTGGTTGAGCATCTTGGCTGCCTAGCTATTGTTATTCTTTTTCATTTAGACCAAAAGTATCCCATAAACGTCTTTGGTTCAGTTAGAAGCTCTACACATATAGGAATGGGCCATCAAAATATCATTTACACACTTTCCTCTTTCCTCTGAATGTAAATTGACCAAGATACGCTATATAGACAAAAGTAAGGGACACCTACAAATCACACCTACTGAGTTTTTAATGAGATCCCATTCTAAACCAAAAGGGGCCGTTAATGAAGTTAGTCCCTACTTTGTAGGTTCCACTCTTCTAAGAAGACATTCTACAATATTTTGGATTGTGTCTGGGAATTTTTGCCCCTTTAATCAAGAAAAGTGTTTGTGAAGTTGGACTGATTTTAGAAGAGCCTGCTCGCAATCTCAATTCTAGTTTATCCCAAAGGCACCAAAGTCTCCCAGTCATGCCTTTTTGGACCTTGCTTTGTGCACTGGCACATAGTGATGCTGGAACAGGAAAGGGGCTTCCCCAAACTGTTCCCACAAATTAAGAAGCATACAATTTTCCAAACTGTCTTGGTATGCTGAAGCATTAGGATTTCCCCTCACTGGAACTAAGGGGCATTAGGCCAACAGCCCAGAAAAACAACCCCCTAGCATTATTCCTCCTCCTCTAAACATTATCGTTGGCACAATGCAGTCAGGTAGGTAATGTTCTCCTGGCATGTCGCAGAACACGTTTCCACCGCCTTAGAGTCCAGTGGTGGCGTGCTTTACACCATTCCATCTGTCGCTTGGCATTGTGTTTGATGATGTAAGGTTTGCATCTTCAGCCATGGAAACCCATTCCATGAAGTTCCTGGTGCACAATTTAGTGCTAATGTTAATCCCAGAGGGGGTCTGGAACTTTGGATTATTAAGTCAACTGAGCGTTAGTGACTTTTATGCACTCACTCTGTGCCCTGCTCGGTAGGGTCGCCACCCGTCCCGTAAAATACGGAATCGTCTTTGGCCATTAAATGTTGCGTCTCGTATTAAACCAATATGGGACGTGGTTTGTTCCGTATTTCCGTAAATATCCCATACACACGTCTGTCACACACACATGAACCAACTCCCTCCCCTCCCAAAAAGGTCACATAAAGTGGACCCCAACTTGTAGACGGATACAAGTCATTTTGTCAATAGAGAGATCATTAAGTTTGAATCTCTTATTATTTTAAACTGTTCGTATAAATCTGGCTTTAATAAAAATAAATATGTTACCGAACACAGACAAGAAGAAGGAGAGACAGAAGCTGAAGGAGACTGACATTGCTGGAGGCCTAATACTGGTCAGGTACTAATCTATAGTCTATGACTGAATATATTTAATTTGAAATTGCACTTTCCTACATTATTAAACATGTTTTCTTTACTTTTAAATGGGGAAATATGGGGCTGATTTTGTACTGAATTTTAAAATTCAAAGGACTGCATTTTTATAGCAACCTTTATTATCAACAATGCTGCCTTTATAAATTCAAAGTGGGAAAACTGAACCTAATAACAAAGCTTGTGAACCACCTCTAGATAAGGTCAGAAACAACCCATGTGCTGTGTACATAAACACAACCAAAACTGGTGTCTTAGCTTGCTACATCCCAATCTCAAGCCAGAAGAGATGGGAACACTAGTCTTCTTGGCCTAAAAAGGCCCTTACATCAGTTCACAGAAAATTATGATTTTTTAATCACACCATTTGTCAGAAAAATCACAAATTATTGGGCCCACTGTAGTCTGTGTGTATGAATGACATTTTAGTACCTGCTACTTTTTTAATACTGTTCAATACCTTCTCAGTTTTTTCCCTGGATGGGAAGTGTCTCTAGGCCCCTTGGGTAAAGGCTTAGCAATCATGTTCATGAAACTCCAGTGAGGCCCCTTTTTTACTGACAACATTTCCACTTATTTAGATGTTGCACTCAATAACACACCATAATTCAGTCGAGACATATTTTAATGCATGATTTCAATTCATAACAGTTATGGAGGACAGACAGCAGCAACAAGAAATAAAACACAATTAGGTGTCATAAAGTAGAAAAAAAATAAATAGCTTAAAAAGGAAGCTATAACAATAGCATCATACAGACCTTCACTGAAGGGATAGAATGCTTTAGTTTCAGATCTACATAATTCCAGAACTTTTCTGTTTTCATTCAGAAGGAATGCAAATTGTTAGACTGATGTAATGTCTTTAAATTTGAGTCTTATTCAGTTGGTTTAATGTTTTCTTTTGGATTCAGGCAAATAGGCAAAAACATTACAACATATAGAATTTGTTTGTCTCTCGTTGACTTTAATGTACATCTAATTCACTCTATTTTCATCTCACAAAGTGGAAATGACTCTTAAATGATACTGATTCTGCCCAGCTGAGCTAGGCGGTCACCCTATCTGCTCTACTCTGTTGCGTTAGACTAGGGTTAGAAGAGAGTCTAAATGGAACTTTGTTTTTTTGTAAATATCCTCAGATGTCACGGAGTAGATGTTTCTTTCCTGACAATTCCAGGGCATTCCAATATGAAGACTGTTGTGGCATTTTTGCAGTATGTGATGTATGCAGTGACCACTAAAGCTTAAAAGAAAAAAGCATCTTAGATCTCAATGTGTTATTCACAGGAAAAGCGTTTTTGTGTAAAATGCAATAGTCCACTGGATACACTTTATCCAAACAGATAAATAGGCACTTCTAAGCTTACATTTAGTGACAGATTGTTTATTTCTGCAATCACTGGTGTTTGTTCATATTATCCCTATTACATAATGTCTACCAGTGGATGTTTATGAAAAGACATAATTAAGGCCAATTGTAGATCAGCTTGAAGCAGTTGTTCATAATGTTTGTTACTGCTATAGTGGCTATCACTGATCACTGACCATTTAGTGGGAGCATATTCACTGCCATTCTTATTAATTATGTAAAAAGCATCCCAATAATTACAAACAGGCAAATTTCAAAGGCTGATACTAAAGAGTTAAATGCCCTCACTATATAAAGGATTGCGCTTAAAAAAATGATCCAGTGTTGAAATATGTAAAATCTGAAAGTTTTCCAAGTGTAATATTAAACAGCATTAAATTATTACAATTGTTAACAGTTAACAAACGTATCGCTATAGATTACAAACTGGCAAATAAATTAAATGTGCGAATAAAACAGATTACATGAGTACATATGAAGAATATCTGCTAAAAAGGCAGTCGGTTGCGGACATTTCTAAAGAGACGGACCTGCCAGCTTGTGAAGCTGTGGCATCCATGTCTCAGGTAGCTCTTACATTTTTTAAAATCAGTTCTCAGCTACATTATCAGATGTGGGTTAAATGCATTTTTATATGGAGGTATTTTACCAGTATTTAAACAGAGTTTCAGCAGGTTTGTGCAAAGGTAATATTCCTTTGTGGTAAAGAATCCTTTCTCATTAAGATTAGATAAGAATCCTATTATGATAAGTTTAAAAAAGCATTAAAATATTTTTTTAAGGACTGAGGTAGATCTCAAAGGGGCAAGAAAAAAAATAGTGGTTAGATGATTTAAAAGCAAAATTCGGGGAATATGAACAACACATTAATCTGTCACACAGGTAAAACATCATACCAAATGCCCTGGTTAAGCTTGACAACTGATTTCTGCACCCATGTTGTATGCTAGTTTCCTTGCTTACCTTTGAAGCATGGTCAGTTTGCTACTCAAAAGGGAAGGGTACTAATATCTTTCTCATCCTCTACCTACCCTATGAATCACACTTCTGCAACCACATCACCCCAGATCTCTGACATGAGGAACATTTTAAGTTTTAGCAGTCCTGGTAAAAACACTCGCCTGAAACATCCTCTGGCCTTTTATCAGGGTTACATTTTTCTGGTTCCACAGCCTTGCCAGTGTAGTCAATGCAGAGCACGCTTCGCCGACGCTCTCCAGGACCACAAGTCCGTGAACAGGCTGACCAAGGCCCCATTTGCCACACAGGGCATGGTAGGTCCCCACATGGCCGGATGTCAGATGGCCGCAGGTCTGAGTCGCAGAAGTAGGATGGGGATCCTGCCCTGTCCTGACACTCGACACTTCTCCTGGACCAGCCAGCACCGCAGCTCTTGGAACACTCAGACCACTCACCCAGGACCCAGTCAGCTCCCCCGAAAGGCAGGATAACGTGCGGGGAAAGGCTACTCTCTGAGCCAGGTTTGACAAAGGGCACATCCCTGGGCAGAAAGAAACTGTATTTGACCCTGGGTGGTGACGTGTCCCCAGCAGTGGAAAGGAGCTGGATGATGATGGTCTGCTTGAGCTCCTGGAAGCTGAGGAGCCTCTCTAGGGTTGTGGATGAGCCACTGTACCGAAGGACTGCACCACGCACTGGAATGTCCTGCTCAGCTGTAGACACTGAAAAGTTCCCATTTAGAATATATGTTCCGTCATCAGCCTTCACTGCTAGATAGTTGCCATCATGTTTGATTCCACGATTGCTGCGCTGCTTGACATCAATGTTGGTAGCCCCAGCAGGGATAGTAACAATGTCATTGTAGCCAAAACTGTGGAAATGTAATGACATATTTGAGCAACCAGTCAATGAACATCTGTGAAACAGCTTTAAATGTGTTTGAGTTTTTCTCACTTACGTGGCTTTGTTCAGAGAGCCACTTATTTTTCTGCAACCTGTCCCATCTCCTCCACAGACACCACACTTGTCCAGCCTTAAGTTGGAACCTATAACTAGGTCACAACCAGCCTTGATGCACTGACCTTGGACACAGATGGATGTGGTGTCTGGACCACAGGTTGTACCATCCACAACCTGGTCAATACAAAAAGCGACAAATACTTATGATGCACATAAAAGGTTCTGAGCAATTACACTTAAAGGCAAAGCAGTGATACAATATGACCACATATAAAACAATAGTGGTAAAACCATTATGACTGATGACGCAAAACCAGCTACATTTAGGCAGTGTGAGAAATATCAATTGCAGAAAAGTGCACTCAGGAGCTTAAGGCAGTAGTCAGTCTGGGGTTAAGGGAGCTCGGATTTCAACTTTTACTACAGAGAAAATATTTCATACTCGAGAGCTTAGTGGCAGGACAAAGATATCATCAGTTCTGTGAAAGGAGAGTTATCTCTTTAGGGATTCGGATGTTAAGCATATGACCATGGTAGATAAAGAGAGGAAACAGTGGACAATGTAATTCACATATCATTACTGCAGTTGATTATACCAGATCACTGGGAAAGACTTGCAGTGGAAGAGTACCTTGGCTTCAAAAACTTTAAATTCGTTGCTGTGCTTGGCTCTGCAAAAGAGCTTGCACCGGTCTCTGGGCGAAACTCCGGCATACTTCGGGATCCATTGTTTGATATTTCCATTCATGTCCAAATAACGATCACTGTTGTATTTCTCACATTGCTCCTCTCTGAAGCTCTTACCTGAGGAATTGAAAACAGTTTGCAGATAAACAATACATCATCAACAGAAATGATAGGAAACTTGCTAAGTGCACCCAAGTGCCATAACTGGGAAAACAATGTGAACTTTAACCTAAAACAACACCTCTGCACTCTGGCCTCCCCAATAATGTGACCTGTGCCTCCCAAAGTATAAATATAAACTGTTACCATGGTCTCCTGGGCAGGTCTGGATGTTGCAGGATTGGTATTTGACCCTCTGGCCTACGCAGTAGGATCCTCCGTTTTGTGGCACTGGGTCTGTACACTCACGGCGGGAGAACTCAACCCCACCGCCACAGGTCCGAGAACATGTGCCCCAGGGGCCCCAAGCACCCCATCCACCATCCACTGGAAGCTACAGCACAAGCAAGAACCAACAAATACAACATAATCATAACTGACACTCTTCTGAAGTATTCAGTGAGAATCCAGTACCAGGTGACTGAAACAGTTTTTGTGCTTTCATGTCGAGCTCACAAGACCTGATTAGGTTATCAACTATGTAATGAGACATCCCAAAACTGACATCAGTAGCTCAATGGAAGTGGTGCAGCGCTTGGAGCTTCTGGCTGGGCTTTCATGACCTTTGCTGTAACCAGACGTGTAAAGGCCACACAGCCACCATTCTATGCATAGTGCTCGTGGCATGTGCAGAAATACCACATTTCATTTATTCCTTCTTTTATGAGTTGGCTAAGAGATTCCTGCTCACAGCCAGGCTGTCTGGCATCATGGGATGACTTTCCGAACAGGCCAGCCCTAAATATAATCTTACTTTTTTAGGAAGCTTTGCTGAATACAATGTGACTACTTCTTAAATGGAAGATCTAAAAATAATTCAACTTATTAAAGACTCTTTGCAAATGAACACCAAATCTCTCTCTCTCTTTGTTGCTTCTTTTTTTTCTCGCATCTCCTTTCTATGGAGGAGTAGCAGCCGGTCTGGCATTTAGGAGAGGGATTTGAAGCAGATTGATTATTTTAAGAACCTCTGAGAGGGGGCCCTGTTGGGCTGCAAGGGGAGGAGCTGGTTAGATTTCAAAAGGTGAAAAAAATGGACTGTCTGACAGTCAGGCAGACTCGTCCAGACACTTAAACAATGTGTTCAGAATATGTGTCCGACTGAGCAAAGAGTGATCTTGAGTGGACAAAGAAAGTTAAAGGTTGGGAGCAAGAGAGAAAGACATGTTGCCGGCATTAGCTACTCTTACGAAACACAGACCACCAAAAAGTAGTAACAAAAAAGGTAAGACGCAATGGAAATACCATTTAAAAAAAAAACAGCATCAGCCATAAATCTACCAGACGGCA
Organism: Prochilodus magdalenae; assembly: GCA_024036415.1. Taxonomy (NCBI): domain Eukaryota; kingdom Metazoa; phylum Chordata; class Actinopteri; order Characiformes; family Prochilodontidae; genus Prochilodus; species Prochilodus magdalenae. The sequence continues at coordinate 857,965 of JAMWET010006979.1, read as the reverse complement.
TTTACTGGCATTTTTGCTCATGCCTGGCATGTTTACATCTTGACGGGTGAAGCATTCCAATAAATCAAAATGTGGTGACTCATGCACACTCGGTCACACAGCTCGCGTGCACATACCTCCTCTTTTCCTGCCTCCTCCAGTGCGTTCTCCACACACACGCCTCCACGGCAACTCTTGTCTTCTCCGCAGGGCGTGCCGTCGGCCCAGGGCAGGCTTCCGTTTCGGGTTGTGCATTGCAGCTTGCCCTCCTCACGGCACCACAGCTGGACACAGGACTGGTCCTCCGGGGCATCAGGACAGTGAGTGTATTCCTCACCGAACGACTGCTGGCACTGCCGGTCTAGACCATATGTGTGGCCTGGAGGTTCGGCCTGCAACGGGATGGCTTGCTCTGGAGCGTCCAGCAAGCAGTCACCTTCAGGTGCAAGTCAGAATGTGTACATGTTGAAAAACTGAAGACTCAATGTTTTAAACCCCTTACATTGTAAATTACCCACATTTCAATCTCATACATAATTTTACTCTCAAGATTAATAAGTGAATGACAAGCCGTGCTGTTGATGTGGGGGTAAAACAGACATGAAGAGAAAGGAAGTGCATAGAGATTGCATTAAGGATATCCTGAACTGCAAATCTCAACAGAGAACCTTGCCCTTTAATTATAGTTAGCTTGTTTAGCTCTCTTCCGTTCACCGAATGTTACTGACAGACGCTGATGCTGCTGACGTGAGTTTGCTGAAGCTGCCTCTTATTTTGAGTAAACAGGTGTGCACATCTGTAGCTTAAGGGGACTATTTTCATTGCAGAGACATTTCACTAGCCAAAAACACTTACCCCCCCTTTTCGCCCTCATGTGCGTAAGTTAGAATAGTCTTCCATCTGGAGATTTCCATTATGCAATCTATTATACTGCAGCTCCAGTCAAATTCACTTCAGCTCAAAGACTTCAATTCATAGCACACAAAACTACCATGTCTACCTCAGGTCCTCCCTAATCGCAGTCCCTTTGTCTTTTTGTATAATTTTAAATGTAGAAAAAGTTAAGTAATTATGCAAGTTTCTCATTTTTGTGTCTTACATCTGCATTGGTTTAATAAGTATGTAGAAGACAGCTTCAACCACTCAGTATTTGGAACACTCACACTAATGTGAGGCAATCCTTTTACAGTTGCATACTTAAAACTGTTTTACGAGTTTGCAACAGCGGAAAATAACTAAGCCTCACGGCCATATCAGTGCTCACGTCTACCTGTGGCAACAGACAGCATGTGCTTGGCAACGTGTAGCGTCTAAGTGAGGGAAAACAGTTGTTAAACCTGGAATGTGTTAGTCACTGAGGATGACTCAGAGGAAGAGCGGGAGCAGGAGAGCGTAGACTGAAATATAGACCAAGATAAATCAACCCCTGGCGAAAATATGTCTGCTATTTTTCAAGAGTGATATTTTTGCAATGTCATTTCTCTTTTTTTGGCTTTTTGGAAAGGCTTTACTGAGGTGTGAGGTGTCTCTCTGAGGGACAGTAAGAGAATGACTGGATAAAAAAAATTGGACCAATTTATGTAGCAACCTCAGACACGCCTTGTATGTTCCATTCACCTGAATACATTACGCCCAGGCTGTGGCAACTAACGAGAAGGAGGGAGGGAGAGAGAGAGCGAGAGAGAGAGAGAGAGAGAGAGAGAGAGAGAGAGAGAGAGAGAGAGAAATGGAAAGAGAGAGCATGCTTTACATAGATTGTCGGTTTTGTCAATCTCAGCAAAATTATACAGTGTGGTTTTGCAGGTCTACTATTAGTGGTTAGAGAGCAAGTAAAAGCAGAAGTGTATTGTGAAAAAAGTGTGATAAAATGAAAGAAAATAAACTTGTGAAACTGGGGCCACTATATTACAGGCAGAGTTTTTACCGCACTCTAACTTTAAAATTATACAGTCTGTCTTTTGTGGCAAGTTTCCATTAACTATATAACGACAGCTTGATGATTTAGGGCAACTGTCTCAAAACATTATTGAACAATATTACTTTTTGGTTTGGTTTTTAAGGGCATAAAGTCTTCTTTAATGCCAAAACCAAATGAAAACCCAAAACCTTGTGTTAACACAGGGGAAAAAAACAACTGTCGACAGAAGAACATAGATGTCCGGACTGACCAGTGAAATAAATGTGCTTTTAATTTTGTGCTTACGCTGACTAACAAAGTTAGTAGATGTTTCTGCCTGAATATACAGAGGTACTTAAGTCTTACCATGCCCGTTGTCAAAGAATTCAGTAACGTAAAGGGCACTGCATGGTGACCAGGGAAGAGTTTTATTGAGATGGACGAAGAGGGGAGCCATCATGTGATGTCCATCTATATGCCCAAACAATTTCTCACAGTTTCTGGAGTCATCGTGTGGCATGCTGAGTACGTGGCCTAAACGTAGAAAGAGAGAGAGAGATAAAGTCAGAGTGTCAGAGTGCACTGTTGTTTGACACACATATATTTATAAATATCATATTTGAGCTTCTCTCCAGAAGTGTACTAGCTTGGTACAATGACTAGTCAAACTGGATAATTAATGATTATTCTTCAGTGGACATATATTTCTATGCCCTCTGTGTGCATACACTCTCCTATGACATGCTTAACTGGGAACTTGATTCATTCCAAATCCTTTGCAAATTAAGATGATCTAATGCAATAAAAATACTCCCTCAAGGCATTACAGTTCGACTATTCCGTAATGGTGCAAATATGACCATGGAAACTGTTCAAGTGAAGCTGAGAAGGTTTGACACACATTAATGAATGGCTCGGTCTAAATTTGGGGCATCCACTCTGGTCCAGACACTTAGTGGGGGAGAGATGTCAGCCAGAGACATAGAGTGGAGTCTGGTGACATGTGCGTGTATGTGTGTGTGCGCATGCACACTTATGTGACCCATACCAAGCTCATGTGACACAGTGAAGGCTGCTTGGAGGCCGTTGTCCTCAATGACTGAACAGCTTCTTTTGGGGTCACACATGGTGCCCACATCAGCTACACCGAGGGTATCACAATGCTCATGGCCACAAATATCCTGGAGGTGCAAAAGAGAAGAGAGAAGATTGGAAAGGAAGGCGGACAGATTGGGAGAGCAACCAGAGGAGGAGAAAAGCAAGGGAAGGAAAGGGTTAGAAAGTAGAAGGGGGGACACATTTCAGACACTGATATCCAGACATCGCTCCATTAGTTCCAGACAGACCTTTTTTTTCCCCCAAGTAGGTTCTTGCCAGCAAAACATATTTGTCAGTGTTTCCATCGTAAAATGAAGCAAATACATGGCAGACTGTGTGCTAGAAAGAGAAAGGGAGGGAATTTAACTGTCTGATGACTGGATCACACAGTATGCTTCCAGAGTATTTCACAGTGCTTTCATGAGCATGTGTCGGCCCTGACTTGAATGACCCTGACTGAGGAGGATGAGTCCCGTTGAGGCTCTTGGAGACAAGCGGAGACGCCCTGACCTCTGCTAAACAAAACCACCTGCACCTCCATCCGGCCCCAGCGGAACCGAGACCACCATGAGCTCTGCTGTGTTACTTGCACCGGGACATCTTGCCAAAACTCGGCTTGGGCCGCATGTTTTGCTCATGTACTGCCTTAACCTTCTGTACTTGGCAACAGTATAGTCTTGCGTTCGCTGTCTTTGCGACTGGACAAGGGGCTCCCCGATGAGCCATGCGGTCACGATTCTGCCAAATCATTTCCTGTTTTGAAGCATCTCAAACAGCCAGATCTATTTAATCAAATGTTTGAGGTGATCATTTCTGTCTACAGGATCTAATTAATGTTTTGTTGTATGTTTGCGAAGAGACTGGTTGCGGAGAGTTGCCTTCAGTGTGCTTTCCAACAGATTAATTAATCAAATGACCCAAATACTTTTCATCAAAATAGTGACTATGGGATTAGGCGTTCCACTCCTCACATTACCAGGACCTTTCACAAGTCCAAAACTAAACCTGGAGTGAAACCAGTAGACGAAACTTGAGCACAATTGAAATCACAGCGTCATTATTACCTACTAAATAAGCAAACGATTAAAGAAATAGCCCTAATGTTATGTTACATGTCATCCCAACGAATGCAATGTGGGAGACTTTTTATTTGTTAAAGAAAGCTCTGGCCTGAAAAAAGAGATCTCAACAGAGATCTTCCATCCGTGCAGTTAATCAAACACTTTGGGTCATTATGTTTTTTTGTGGTCTGGCTCACCTCTCTGGTGAATAAAATGGCGGTATCGTAATGCTCTGGATGGCGCTGACTCAAAGGGTTGAAGAGTTGCTGCCAGGCACAGAAGTTGCGAAGAGCCATGCCTCCATTACTGGACAACTCAGGGCCCAGCTCCTCATCTTCTATTACCAGCATCTTCACTACCACAAGACTCACTGCATTCTTCAGGCTGGGATGAGCATAGAGTTGCGCAGCCATCCCCATCAGGGTCAGGAGGTAGTGCTGCAGAAAAAAGAGAAATAGAGAGAAAAAGCAGAGGGAGACAGAGATAATTCTGTGATTTAAAAGTCAAGAACACTAGCTGTACAGCTGATGAGTGCAACCACAAACCAAACACTCCAAACACAGCTGTTTGAAGGCAGGAATGTGACTGGCTTTGGACTGGACAAAGATATTTAGGATACCAACCAAGCCAAAAGATGTCCCTTTATTTTAATCCAATAGAGAGGCAATAATGCACTAAAGGCAATCGTTAAATTAAGAGAAACATGGAAATGCATCCCGGTTTCCACATTTAGAATTCTTCCCTGACACATTGCTGAACTTCATCATTTTCTACATTTGGAATCATTTTTAACTGAACACACATACACAACATGAAAATTCACCCCGCATGAATGAAGGTGACTTCTATCTTCAAACCTGATGACTACTCCCTCCACAAAACAGAAGGCGGGCGGGGGAATGCGAGGCGACCCAAATCTATAAGCCTTTGGGACTCAAATATTTAAACATTTGTGTTTTTCTTTCCGTCAATAAAATGGGTGGAAGGAGCTCAAAAACAAACTCCTCTTGGCTTCCACTGTCTACCAGATGGTGCTAAGTCAAATTCAAGCCCCTCATGCCAGCAGTTTTATTTCATCCATCTCTCTCTCTCTTTCTCTCTGTCTTTCGCTCCTGCCCCTCAATGCATTATCACACATTTCCAGAGTGGGAAAGTGTAGGTTTCCAATATATATCAATATATCATAACAGATATCACACGTATCAAAAGTACAACTTCATTTACCAAGTCTTGCGGTGGCTTTAAACCACAAGGTTAGTGAGGAAGCCAGCTGTACTCCATTTTTTAAATGATGGTGGTCTTTGTGGTTGGTACTGTATTTCATGTATTTCAACAGCTTCATGAGGCTTGATGCCAGCTGATGACATCCACTGTTAGTCTAAGGCTAATATGCTCTATAAGGGGTATCCCAAAAAACGTTCCTTTGACCTCTGTTATGCCTTCGCAGTCTGAACTGCTTTAAAGGCACTGCTGCGATCTGGCAGGAAGAAAAGCAGCTACTATAATGGAAATATCATATGACACATACAGTTTCCTGAATCATCGTTCTCCCCTGAAATTCCAGTCAGTGTTTTAAAAACACATATGTTCCCTATTCACTTGCACAAAAAAAGTTTCAAACAAGCCTGGCAGCTGTCACCTTCAGTTAATTATACACCATTGAAAAGTATCAACAGGATAGTCTTAAAGAGCCCCTGACATCCTCTGTTTATGGAGGGACATGCCAATGGGAAAGCAAGATCAACAAAACATGGGGAGCTGTAAATATTTGTGGCCCCATGCTTTGTACTCAGGGTTTTGAGATTTGCGGTTTCATTCATTTGGAGAACTCATGCACTTAGTAGGGAGACATTTATGTAATAAGCCCATACAAACTGCACACAACATCCATCCCTTTGCTTCTTGTGCGGCATTCCGGCATCATCAGGGAACGCAGACCCATCAGCTCTCAGCTGAGGCAGGACATGCAAAGCAAGTTCTATTTCACTAAAAGGTAGGGGGGTGCTGATGTTTAATGCAAGTGATGGCCACTTATCTTTGTTTTTCTATACAAATACACATGTTGTTCTCTCGAAGCTTTGACTCAGAAATGCTGGTTGGTCTGCTGGGTGGGATTATGGAAATTACACACCAGTTCACACACCTCACATGCACATGAACTCTCAGAAATGATGTTCGGCCAGATCTCAATCAACAAAGCACCAAACACTGGATGTAACACATTTACTTAGTGAGAAATGCCTGGATTGAGAAATCCTCTTAAGTAAAACTGAGACCAATCTACACCTGTTTTAAAGCAGTGTTTCTCAACCCTGGTCCCGGAGGCCCACGGTCCTGCACTTTGAGTTGGAGCAGGTGTGTGGAGAGCAGGGAAAACACTAAAAGGAGAGGGGCAGTGGACCTCCAGGACCAGGGTTGGGAAACATAGCTTTAAAGCCTATTATAAACACAGAAACAAACAACTGAGAATGTTATTTTATGCAGTGGCTCCCAAACCTGTACAGCTCCTTAACAAGCTTCTCCTGGATCAAAGTTGAAAAGTTAATGCCAGTCATAATTTGTCCTACCAGATATCATATTCACTGCTAGCTCCCTATATAAAATTATTGGATGGATATTTTCATAGTCTATATGACTTTATCAGAAAATGAAACTTAACTTAAATTACTATAGCAGAGTCTGTATAGTAGCATAAATCTGAAGTAAGACCACAGTACTGTTACTAATTTTACTAATTAGCATTTAAACGCATTACTAATTGCTATATTACTAATGATCAAACAACATTTGACAACAATTAGTGTTTCGGATATATATATATATATATATATATATATTTTTATTGTGAGTGTGTTGTGTGTTGTGTATGTACATCTATTGTGTATACACAATTTTTATTGATGTTTTAGTATATTTACATTAAACAATATGCCTTCCCTGGTTTAAAGAGAGTTGTACATTTTTATAATATGCCGTCACTTTATCTAATATATGCCATTATATATATATATATATATATATATATATATATATATATATATACACTAACTGTCATATACACTGTCCATATACACATTGTCATATATATAGACTATCACTTAAAACACCTGCTAAGCACCAAAGCTCGGTTTTGTGGACAGTCTGGACTAAACTTCAGTGTCAGTGGTGTTTAGCCCAGGGTCATCTGGGTTTCCTGGACAGGGACTGAGACTAGTCCTGGACTACACTACGGAGTCCATGAATAAGCCTAATCCCTGTCCGGGAGCCTATGTTGTGCAGAGCACGATAAAGCCTACTGAAGGACAGGTCTATAAGAAAGTCAATAGAAACGAGGTTTGATGACAGGTGGACACCTTCCCTTCAACTTAGACTCGTTTACCTTTATTTCGTCTCCATAGAAACGAGTCATCGAACGGTCCGCCACCACCAGCGTCTCGATGTATCTCGCGGATGACACGAATCTCTTTTCCCGCCTTTTCCTGTCATCTTTCTCCCCTGTCTGAAAGTGGCCGTCGTCTTGCACTCGACCAGACTGGCTCCTCTCGGTCCCTCGTCTCGCGGCGACCACTCGTCTTTTGACGACGTGGACCTGAGAGAAAGTTCCGCCGTTGGCGGCCGGCTGGATAAAGTACTCGTCCCCGCGCGTGACGAACGTTCCCCGGATGCCGTGACAGAGACTGACAGCCACCACAGAGTGCGCGTCCCCGGTCACCGTGCCCGAGTAGAAGCAGCCTCTCAGCTCCTCTCCGCTCTCGGACACATCCTCCCGAGCGCTTTCAGAGCCGTTCACGAGATGCTGGGCTTTGATACGCTGGATGTGTAACGTAGGAGCCACGAAGCTGCTGTCCGGTCTCAGGTCTAGCGTGAAAACCTGACCAAACGCAGCGACTTTAAAAAGCTGCCGCTGCACAGACTCGCTCCTCCACAAGCCGCCGTGTCTGGGCGTGAGTCTCACAGGTATAGTCTGTTCTGACTCTACAAACTCACACTGCACTGCTTCGGACAGCAGGAGAGCGACCAGGACCAACTGTACATGACTGCCCATCGTGTTCTCACAAACTGACGTTCGAGAAACGTCTGAATACGAGCAGTTTCAGAGGGGCTACAGACGCGGGCAGCGTTATAACCACCGACACCGGCTCTACTTTCAGCAGGTGTCTGACTTGAAGTCGCTTCTGTTCGTTTGTTTTTCTCAGAAACAGATGGAGTTCAGCACTCCGTCATCCATTAAAAAACGGTTGCTCAAGCGCGAGAGTTTATCATAAATAGGCGAAGGCGCGAGCGGGACCCGTGGGCTGTTGGGGCTGCTCTCCCGGCGTTGAGAGCGCGAGCGCGGTCGGCGGCACTATTTATACGGTCTTGAATCCGCTTCAACGTGCGCGCGCGGTTTTTATTTTTGATGATGTTCACTCCCCTCCTCGTGCGGCAGAACACCAACGACTCCTCGGTATTGCCGCCACGCCCCCCTTTACGAGGACCTCACATCTAAGTTAACTGGAGATTCAGGCCACGCCTCATGTGCTGGGATTGGCTAGTAGGTTTCCCAGTCTTGCGCTGGATTCGGCAGATACTTTCCAAGTCACGAGCGGCTCGCCGTGCCGACCAATCCTAATCGTGAGGGGCAGGGCTTGTTTGTACACAGGTTTGAGGGGGGCGGGGGGTGGTATTAACGCGGCTCTGACAAAGTGCCACAACCCAGTGAAGTCATTAATATGTGTGGCCGTACAGTGTTTGAAATTAAGACCCTAAATAGAAACAGAAGTAGCCGCCAAAACAACTCGAGAAAGACTAAAATAGTATCAGTGGTTAAAAAAAAAATCCCCAAGTACTGAGTTCCCTGGAAACTCTACGCATATTTATCAGCATACAAACTGAACTTTATTTGGTCTGATATTGTTTAGAAGTCCTGGTCCTAAACCAGAGTGGAATTCAGCATGACGGAAAAGGAGATTTGGACCTAAAGGTGGAATAAAATGAACCTGAACCAAAAATAGATGTAATTTCCTAAAAATATGCACGAACAGAAGCAAAAATTACCCAGTAAAGGTAAAATCCAGCAAAACATTACTAAAGACGTACATGCAGCGGAGAAGATGAAACCATCGTACAGCCGAAAATACAGTCGGGCTACACGCAGCAATGCTGATAATGATGCTGTTTTTAAAGTTATAATAAGCACGTGCGAGTATGAAGGAGACCTGCCAATGACGCACGCGACCGAAGTGCTGAGATACTGTAGAGTACATGCTGGTTTACAGTTACAAAACGTGCTCGCGATAAATCAGCGTAATAGAGCCTATTTTCCTAAAGAGACAGACCGCTATTTGCTGATATATTGATCAGCGTGGAGACTGTCCGAGCAGGTTTAGACTAGTATCAGCAATGTTAGAGACGAGCTGCTCTAAATGTCAGGAGGCGACAGCTATTTTACCCTGAGAGCTGCAGTTTCTAGATCATACACTGAGCGGCGCTGCTGTACTATTTATGATTGATTTTGGCCCAAAGGTGCTGAGAAATGTACAGTATAGAGGACATGACATATATCAAGACATGATTTATATTTAAATTTACATTAGACATGATTTAAATGTGTTCTGATAATGTATATCTTCCATTGTGCATTACATATAATAATGTTGATTCATTAATAAAGTGTTATCTACAGATACTGGTCTTACACTTTGCACATATCCTAGTGTACTGTTTACGAACATTATTTTTGTCTATTTGTCTTTGAACTACACTATTTATATTATTTATATATACATATATTCTCATACTGAACTTGAGAGGGAGCCTGATATATACGTATATACACATATATATATATATGTATATATATATATATATATATATATACATATATATATATATATATATATATATATATATATATATATATATATATATATATATATATACATATATATATATACATATACACATATATATCAGACTGTACACTTAACACTAAATTTCAGTCTACTGCATATGCTTGCACATACTGTACAATCCTGTTATTTAATTCAATTTAATTCAATTGTATTGTTATTATAGTAATACAGGGTTGTACGGCATAACGGAACACAGTCACAGTCACAGTCATTTACACACACATATTGGTATTTACACACACATATTATACATACACATATGTAGTAAAAATAGTAAAATAGTGTACAGTGCAGGTACAGCAGATGTCCAGGTAAAACGTTAACATAGCAGAGATGTTCAGTAAATAGAATACACAACTCAGATGTTCAAATAAAGAGGTCTAGTTAAAGTACAAGTACAGTCCCGCGACGTAGTGGAGCCCGATGTGTAGTTGCACTTATCCAGGCTGGATTAGTAACAGTCTATAGTGTTCCTGAACTCGTGGTTCTGCCTCAGACGTGCTAGAGAATATGTTTACAGCTTTCCTCAGATATCTTGTTTGTATACGTTCTGTATGAGTGGGCGGGCAGCTGCGGTGATGTGCTGCGCAGCTTTTACCACCATCTGTGGGGCCTTGTGTTTGGAAGTGTGTCATACCAAACAGTGATGCAGGTTGTCAAGACAGTGCATCTATAGAAGCCTGTTGTGGTACAGATACTACCATGCATGTGCACTTTGTAGTTTTACTAATGTTGTCTGTTTCTCTGCATAGCTTGTCTTATTATAAAGTTTGACAATGACAGCTGTCGTTTACAATGTGTCAAACTTTTATGAAGAATGGGCCGATAGCAATGGTGTACAATAATTTAGAATAATATCATGCTACATTAATTTTCATTGAAAGTTAAGAATGTTTGGTGACATGTTATTGTAGGGTACTGTTCATAAGGCTACATGACACATACATACCAGCTGACACAACCGTACGGAAAAGATTTTATTCCTTCAGTAAGACGTACTTGTCATAACAGCTGCTTTAAATATGTTCTATCTGAATACAGTCTGTTCTTGTTGTGTTGACATCAATTATAAAAATATTATAAATATTATATATATTGTGTAACGGTAGAACTGTATAACAACAGAAGCTAAAAAAGTAATAAAAATACTAATAAAGTATATGCTGTATATATATATATATATATATATACAGCATATACTTTATTAGTATTTTTATTACTTATATATATATCAATATATATATTGATTTATTTTTTTTAATTAAAAAAAAAAAATTTTTTTTAGCTTTTTTGGAGAATTAGGTTTTTGGAGTCAAAATAGACCAAAAGATGTTTGAGTGCTGAACTTGACCAGCTGGTGGTGCTCTTGGATTTTAAAGCCTTTTCCATGCACCGGTTTCTCACTGATATTTGGCAGCACTGTGCAGCAGATGTGCCTTATGTTATTATATCAGAAGGTTCTCATTATATCCTCTATCCAGCCTATTCCATCTTTTTAATGGTGTCATGGTGGAAAAATATTCATTATCTTAAAATGTACTCAGTTGTGCACCTCATCAGTGATCATGACAGGCTCATTGTCTCATATCAATTTCCTATGACGGCACTGAACATACTCGCATATTTCGGCACTATACAGAGTCTGAGAAGCTTTTTGATTGCTCTAGCCTCAAATAGCAATCTGTCACCTCTTTGCCAATGGACACAATGTAAAAAATCATGAGATTATGCATGAGACTGTGTCTCACATATAAGTGACCTTACTGATGACATGGTGGTGTTGGACAGCCCACATATGTTGGAACAATGTTACGTAAGTCTGTTTCCTATCTGAACAATGTTGATAACGCTCAGTATTTGGATAGCTGGCCCTGAGATCGTGTGTATGTTTTAATGAAAAACAAGTGAGACCGTATAACAGAGAGGGCCCTGTGCGTGTGTGCATATATTTTGACATTTTTCATTATTATAATGTTTCCTCTTTTGTCAAGCCAGATCCACCAATATGTGAAGCATCTGTGTTCTGTGTACCATATTAGAGATAGTTAAACAATCATCCCCTTATCCCAACAGTAATACAGTGGAAAAGTCACAACTGGTGTCTGTAGTTTGCTTTTACTAATGTGTTCTAATAACCATTGCGCAAACCACATTCCTAATCCATCATACCTTAACATCACATTAAACTGTGATATAATCTCAAATAGACTTGCTTACATGGTTTCTGATACTTTATGACACACAAATATCTATACAACTGGACAAAAGTGCTTCAGATATGTAAGAAGAATAGCTACAGCTAACAGAAACCCGAGTTTGTACCTGGGAAATGGAGCAGATTTGATTTTCCACATTAACTCGTTTGATTCTCAAAGATTTCAAACACCTTACAGCTTTGAAGTCTAAACAGCTGTTACAGGGAAGCCAGTGTGGCTCTATAATGCCTACTAGACTATAAACCAAACATGGGAAATTTCACATCATATGGCTTCTTCAAAGCTCAGGAGAATCCCAAATTCAACTACAGAGTGACGAAGGGCATCTCCACTGCATTCTGACACTATAAGCTTCTGCGTATTCGCAGCTATAAATGTGATTTATTCTGTTTCCAGAATGCTACTCCTGGAATGCTAATACTGTATTGCTGCTGTCGATGCGCTGTACTGATTACTCATACTGCACAGAACCAGGAGGAACCTTTTCTAGGGAAGTTACAATCTGAGCTCATTTCCAGTGACAGAACATGTGCCCTTTTGGGTTTCCTAGGCTCCTGATGGTGCATCACCAGGAAAGCACACTTAATGCCACATATGCATGCATTGTTTAAACTGTAGTTAGAGGAAGTGACGATTATTTTCAGAAACATTTTCTGAAGTCTACTTTTGGTGTTGATGTCCGAGATTTTGATGTCATTTGCTAAAATCTTCAGCATTGAATGATACAGCAGTGACTTTAGATTTACACTGTTGAATTAACGTTTATAGCCTAAGATTAACACTTACCACTCAGTAAACCGCTATGTGTGAAACATACACAGTGTTGTATGAACATTTACAGTTTGATTAACATCTACAATGTTGAATGGAAATTTAGAGTGCTAAACAGAATGCTTTGTGCTGGATTAACTTTGACAGTGTTGGAATAACACCTACAGTGCTGAATGAACATTTACAGTGTTGAATTAATGGCCAGAGTGTCAAATTAAGTTTTGCAGTGTTGGATTAACACCCCTGGTGTTGAATGAACATCTTCAGTGTTGGATTTACACCTATATTGTTGAAATAAACATTGACTGTATTGGATTAATATTTCCAAAGTTGAATGAACATTTATGTCTGGAATTAAAATTTACAGTGTTGATTTGACACCCCACATGTTAAATGTAAATATACAGTGTGGGTTTAACACTGATTATGCTGAATTAATATTTAGTATGTTGAATTTACATTTAAATGACCATTTTCTCAGGCTAGATTAACATCTACAGTGTTTAATGAGTATTTACCAGGCTAGATTAACATCTACAGCCGTAACCGCAGAAGTATTTACCACTGGCTAGATTAACATCTTACAGTGTTTAAAATGAGTATATACCAGGCTAGATTTAACATTTACAGTGTTTAATGAGTATTTACCAGGCTAGATTAACATTTACATGGTTTAATAATGAGTATTTACCAGGTTAGATTAACATTTACAGTGTTTAATGACCATTTACCAGGCTAGATTAACATTTACAGTGTTTAATGACCATTTACCAGGCTAGATTAACATTTACAGTGTTTAATGACCATTTACCAGGCTAGATTAACATTTACAGTGTTTAATGACCATTTACCAGGTTAGATTAACATTTACAGTGTTTAATGACCATTTACCAGGCTAGATTAACATTTACAGTGTTTAATGAGTATTTACCATGTTAGATTAACATTTACCAGCTTAGATTAACATCTACAGTGTTTAATGAGTATTTACCAGGCTAGATTAACATTTACAGTGTTTAATGAGTATTTACCAGGCTAGATTAACATCTACAGTGTTTAATGAGTATTTACCAGGCTAGATTAACATTTACAGTGTTTAATGACCATTTACCAGGCTAGATTAACATTTACAGTGTTTAATGACCATTTACCAGGCTAGATTAACATTTACAGTGTTTAATGAGTATTTACCAGGCTAGATTAACATCTACAGTGTTTAATGAGTATTTACCAGGCTAGATTAACATCTACAGTGTTTAATGAGTATTTACCAGGCTAGATTAACATTTACAGTGTTTAATGAGTATTTACCAGGCTAGATTAACATCTACAGTGTTTAATGAGTATTTACCAGGCTAGATTAACATTTACAGTGTTTAATGAGTATTTACCAGGCTAGATTAACATTTACAGTGTTTAATGAGTATTTACCAGGCTAGATTAACATTTACAGTGTTTAATGACCATTTACCAGGCTAGATTAACATTTACAGTGTTTAATGACCATTTACCAGGCTAGATTAACATTTACAGTGGTGTAGCATGACCATTTACCTAGGCCGGGATTCGAACCCCAGATTAACATTTACAGTGTGGCACCCTGAGTAGTGGTGTTACCCACTGAGCTACACCAACCACTACATTAACATCTACAGTGTTGGACTAACACCTCCAATGCAATAGAATGAACATCTACAGTGTTGGACTAACACCTCCAGTGCAATAGAATGAACATCTACAGTGTTGGATTAACATGTAGAGTATTGTATGACCATTTTCGGTGTTTGATCCCAGTGTTTTACCTACAGTGTTTAATGAACATTTACAGTGTTGGATTAACATCTACAGTGTTGAAAGCACTGCATGTTGGACTACTCATTCACCTGACAAAGGACACAAATAAGCAAGACAGGAGCGTGTTCAACAACTGCTCCACTACAAAATTTTTCTTGATTGATTCCTATAGATAGATAGATAGATAGATAGATAGATAGATAGATAGATAGATAGATAGATAGATAGATGTGAGTGAGTAAATGAAACAATCCAAAAACCCCCTCCAGCACAGTCCTCACTCGGATGCGCGTTGGCTGTGCGGAGTGGGCAGTTAAGTGTGGGAGAAGCGCAGCCCCGTCTCCACCCAATCAGCGCGCAACCTGTTTACACATGACGCGAGCGCATAAAGGCCACGAGAAGGCGAGGAGAGGAGGAGAAGCGCACGAGCACGCAGGTGGAACGCAAGGAACTAAATGGATTGCGCGCACCGGTGGAGCCGGCACTGAGGCGCACGCGCACGGGCAAGCCGCGAGTCCATTGCATCCCTTTGGATTACCATTACCACAGAGACAGAGAGAGGAGAAAAACAGACTAAGCGCTGACTGCACTTATTCTTCTATCTATACCTCGGACCCCCTTTCCCACGCGTGACAGAATAGTGCCGCAGTCATGCGCGTATCCGTAAGGACTCTGCTGCTCGCCAGCGTTTTGTTCGTGGAGTGCGCCGCGGAGACTCAGCTGTGCGCGCCTGTGCGCTTGGACACCGAGGAGAACGACTTTTCTCAGTTTGGCGCGGGCGAGCTGCCACCGCGCGCGACTTTCCGCGTGAGTGCCTTCGGCCAGGACCTTGTGCTCGAGCTGCGTCCGGATTCCGCTTTCATCGCACCCGCACTGGAGATGCGCGCGCACCCCGGTGCCCCAGACCTAAGCCGGTGCTTCTATGCCGGCCACGTAAACACGGACGCACTGTCGTACGCGGCACTGAGCTTGTGCGGCGGCATGCGCGGCGCGTTCGGCTACGACGGCTGGGAGTACTTCATCGAGCCTGCTGCCGGCGAGGAAGGCGCCGTGAAGGGCGCGCACGTGATCCGGCGACGCACCAACGGCGAACGGCGCTGCGCGGTGGACGGAGAACTCGGTGGCTCCAGCGCGGCCGTGGCACGCGCTTTGGGCAAGCTGCAGAAGCGAGCGGAGGAGGAAGAAGAGGAGCAGGAGATGCGCGCGACTCCACTGAAAAGCCGTTCCAAACGCTTCGCTTCGGTCCCGCGCTACGTGGAGACCTTGGTGGTGGCGGACGAATCCATGGCCGAGTTCCACGGCGACGACCTCAAGCACTACGTGCTGACTCTGATGTCCGTGGCCGCGCGCCTCTACAAGCACCCGAGCATCCTCAACCCCATCAGCATCACGGTGGTTAAGTTCATGGTCATCGCCGAGGAGGAAAAAGGGCCCAAGGTGACCGGTAACGCAGCCATGACCCTGCGCAACTTCTGCACGTGGCAGAAAAAGATGAACAAGAACAACGACAAGCACCCGGAATACTGGGACACGGCCATTCTCTTCACTAAGCAGGTAAGGGGTAAAGTCCAGGGCGCGTCGATAGGGGGCGAGCTAATACATAGTGGGAGCCAAACCCAAAGAACTCGTGGGAAGCTATGCTATGGGATATCAAGACGTCTTGCAGTGCGCAAAGCCTGAAAACAGCTGGTGGCAATTTATCTAGCCAACAAACAAACACGCTGAAGTGCTGATGATGAACTTTCAGCACATAGTTTGGAGCTTCAGTGCTCCAGTGTTAGCGCAAAAGTTCACTGAACACAGTTTATACAGTCCGTAATCCCCAATAAACCAACCAAACAGGCAAAGAAACAAATTACCTGGTTTAGTGCCAAAGTGACCACTTACGTGCCTTCTCTAAAATAACAAGTCTGGCAGGCAAGTTTGGCTCATTGCCTGATGTTCACGTTCTATGAAAACTGCTAACCAGCTAAGCGAACAAAGTGCGACTGACCAGTTGGGCTTTTTTCCTCTCTCTAACTGTACAGTGGACAGGCTGCAACAAGAGCAGCCTACTCAGTTAACCTCCTGTCCCCCGGGGCATCACCTTGGGTTTATGAGATGTTGTTATAGTCAAGGGTCAGCTATGTCTATTGGCAAAACACTTGCGAGTAAGAATGTGTGCGGTGGACCTAGAGAGGGTCACAAATCACCCAAGCAGTGTCACATGGCCACATACACGGAACGGTAAGTTAGCTGATTTGAGATCAGCTTAAGTGGTGTGATCTTAGGACATGTTTTGCTTCAGCTGAAGCTTTGCTAAGGAAAGAGAAAGCCCAGCACAGGGCATTACGGAGAGAAGGATGAGGATGCCTACTTAGTAGTGCTGTGTAGAACAGTTGTAGTAGGTGAAGAGAGCACCTGGGATTCTGGGATCTACCAATAAACACAGTCACGCACAGACAGCGAGAGCGATGGTCCAGCATCAAGTACCATCCTGCAGCGTACACACACGAGAAGGGTTCTAAAGGTTTCCGTGCTTTACTGTTTAATAATAGGACAGATGTGTGGAGTCATGGCATCATAACTCACCCTGCCACTGGAGCCTTTAACGCTCAGCTTCATTTCATTCACATATACAGCAGGCGGGGCGATTACAGCATGGTGTTCACGTTCTCAACCTCTATAGTTTATGTGTTTAAGCAAAGGCATACAGAAACACAAGGCTTTGCACTGATTCACCCCAAACAAACCCAACTGAACTCATGCTTTCTCTGTCAGCTGTTGCTCGGGAACACCCACATGTGCGGACGCCCAGCCAGCCCTTTGCTTGCCAAATGAGCGAAGACTTTTTAAGCTCCTCGGAGTCACACGTGGCCTTAGCAGAGCATTTCGGCTTGTCAGTTCTCCCGGGACTGTGGCCCAGTCTAGGCCAGTTGCTCCAGAGGGAGTCAGGGGTATAGCTTTGCTCTCTGCCGGGAGCCAGTGAGGTGTAGGAGGTTCCTCCCTGCATTCTTCTGCTTATTGCACTCGTTACTCCATGAAGATAGAGAAGTGGCCTGACATTTTTTGGAGTGCTAAGAGCCAGTGCAGGCCAGGAGGAGGAGGGGTATTGTGTGGCGGGGGGAGTCAGGAGGATGTGTTTATCTGAGAGAGGTCATACATACGTATGCATGGCTCCCCTTAGGGCAGGGTAATGGTGGAGGGCACAGGGGTGTATGTAGCCTTATCAAACAGACTGAAGTTGATGGACGAGTGGATGAGTGGATGAACAGACAGATGTATTTGTGCATCTACATTTGAGTAAAGGAAAGGAAGAAGGAATGAATGGATGGTTGGAGGGATGGTTGGATGGTTGACTGGATGGAATTGAGATGGATGGTGGTGTTGGAAAGGGGATTACAAAGATTTATGGATTAGTAGACAGTAGTAATGGATGAATTAGCTGAGGCGAATGGTTGGTTGATGGAATGGCGCTTTAAACAGGAGAATGGATAGGTATATACACGTTTCTACACAAAAGATGGTTCCTCAAAGGTTCTTTAGTACAGGCAGCAGTTCTGTTCCTATACCGTGCTTTCTATATAGGGCCATTCCATGGTTAAATGGTACTGTGCATGGATAAAAGGTTCTGAGGATGAGAATGTGTTTCATATATGGGTTAATATACCAAAATGGTTCTGCTATTATTATGATGTCAAGCTTGCAACAATAGTAGAACCTTTTTTGATGCTATATAGAATCATTTATAAAAAAAAGCTCTATCTAGAACCATATTCACATTGAAAGGACCCATTTAAGCATGAAACTGTTCTACATAGAACTCATTTTTCCAAATAGACCTATTACATTTGCTGAAGAACTCTTAAAGAGCCTCCTTTGTACGATGCTAAATAGGCGTAAGCTGGACGACTGGTTGGATGTGCGTCGATGAATGGTTGGTTGGATGAAACTGAGACTAAGGAAAAGATAGGTGGGTAGGTGAAAAAGAGATGCAAGTGGTTAGAATTATTCCTACATGAAGTGATACATGAAAGTGAATGGAAATGCTCAGTGGAAACTTATTTAGTTTCATTCCGCCGGGAAGCTCAACACAGATCACTGTCAACACAGTAAGAACGGATCTATTGCCATTAAAAGCCACCATTAAAAACTACTTTCATTGATGACTCTTTCAACATATGTAAGTAAAGTCCATGCATATTTGATCCTCCAGCAAAATCTGTTGGTGAGTAATATTGATTCCCTCCAAGTGTAGCCCTCAGGTGTATGCCTGTAAGCTCAGATTACCCTACGAATGACTTAAACAGACAGAAAGGAGAGTTGGCCCAGCAGGAACTCCCTGGAGAACCCCTGACATGCGATCTGATCAAACCCGCTACACACCCCTCACAGCAGCTACCACCTTATGTCATTCTAATGATGTCACAGGAAAGGTTATGTCATTCCATGGGTTTTGTCATGTTTGGGACTTCCTTGTGTTTCGCGAGCAGTTTTACAGCTCTATGAGTGAAAGGCTTTATACAGCCACCTACGGTGGGAGGAAATTGCAATAGCCATTGCGAAATCAATCATATAAGCAATTTGAAGGAAAGCAAGAATTATTGCCTGGTCCTCAGTGCACACTGGCCCGAGCAGCTTGAGTGTTTCAGGTTCTCTTATTGCAGCTTGGGTGACCCGTGCAAATGAGGGAAAGGAACGTTAAGGCAGGGACGTAACAGATGAAACAAGGAAAAGTGTCCAATTTCTATGGGATCTTCCCTGAACCGCACTTGCAGCTGGGAACGATCTGACTCCTTTCCTCCTTCCCCCCACCCATCCCCTTAGAACAAGCCTGTTTCTCATTACCAGAGAGGGAAAGAGAAAAAGGGACCCCCCCAAAATCCCACCTCGTCAAGGCCCACCTGCTGTAGAAGGCCCTTTCCAGCTGCAGCCTGGGGAAAGTTTCTCTCAGGGGCGCTGCAACATTTCTTCCAAGTTATTCCCTTTTCCCTCCAGCAATTGTTTCGGTACAACCTCCTTCCTTACAGTCACCGGTCCTGCTGTCTCCAGGATGTGCCCTCTGCACTCAGGGAGCCAGTACGGAGTGCGATTTCCTCTTCAGTTCTTGGCAAGCATGGTAAACTCCAAATGTTCAGTCTAGACAACTCACTTAGTGAGTGTGTTTGTGTAAAGGTAATTATTTAACAATAGTGTTTGTAATGAACTGTAAAAAAAGTTATTGTTTAAATTAATCAACCACTAAATCAATTAGCATCCAGTCAGAACTGAAGCGATACCCCCGAATAATGACTCTTTCCTGTCAGAACCAACACCCAAGTCCAAGACTTAGTCACGGTCCAGTGCACACATTGCTTTCTGCAAGACGATGAGCTACTGCTTTTAATAGTAGCACTTACACCTTTAAAGCTAACCGATTAGCATGTAGCAAAGGAGCCTAGGAAACAGTGGCATAAGGGCATGACTATCATAGAGCCCACTTTCCTCTTTTATGATTCCGACAAGCATGACCAGCACTTCATACGTTCCATCACAGCCCACGTTTTTTTAAAACAGAACAAGAACTGATACCAGCAAAGTGAGAGTCAGGGGGACTTCCACAGTAATTCTGAGAGGCCTGTAAGATCATTACTCTGTATTAAACAAGCAACAGTTACATCAGCTATATAACCTTAGCGTTACAACGGTGACTCACAGCTACAAATCTCATATAATGGTAAAGCAATGAGCTCAGGCTTCTCAGTTTCTATTAAATTAGCCAAAATAAATTTGCGTAAAAGCCCCGCCGACACACGGACCTCTGCCTGACTATTTATCGCTGTTGTATTTGTGTAATAGGTGTGTTACCAGAGTAATAGGCACGTTATGTTGATATATAATGAGGGAGGTTAAAAAGAGAGGGATAGAATTAGACAGGTCACAAGGGAAAGTAAAACAAATAGACAGATAGAGTGAGTGAGAGAGAGAGAGAGATAGAGCGAGAGAGAGCCAGAGCGAGAGAGAGAGAGATGAACACATGGAACAGTTTGTATTTTATAAAATGGGGTAATGAAAGTCGTATGTTTTCTCTCTTGGGTGCCAATTGGGTCAGGAGAGAGGGAGAGAGCCGGACCCCCCCTTTACTTTTTGCCAGTGATGGAGAGGTTTTGCCAGACATGGAGGAGATGTCTGGGAGCGAGAGAAACATTATACAATCACTGAAAAGCATCTGATCTGAGCTCAGTGCTGGTCGCTAACTGCTGAGCTTAAGGGAGTGTTTGCCTATAACTTATTTCATGGACTTCATGCCAAACCCAGTTACACCCTGTTAAATTCAGGCTGACACCCACTGCTAAATGAGAAGATCCATGGTTCATTTTATGAGTGTAATATGCCATTGAGCACTTGTCTGAAGGAGATATGCTTTACTTAGCTGGCCAGCCATTTTCCTGGAGGAATAACGCCACCCACTGCCATAAGGCTTCGTATGGCTTAGTAATGCAATTAGGTAAAGATCCTCTTTTCGAGTTGTTTTGTGTATACTTGTTGCCAAGAGTGAGGCCTGACTCACTTGAGCATACATTTAGAGCCAGTGATGGAAACAACCAGCAGCTAATGAAGGCAAAGCTGTGGTTAGCATTAAACTGGCCTGAAACATTCCAGAGAATGCCCATTCACTCATGTTCTCACACCCTTAAGAAATGGTGGAAAAGTGATGCTGAGGAACATTTAATGCATGGTGATTATCTGGAGGATGGTGTTTATAGTTCAACCCTAAAGCTGAAGAAGGCCAGACCCACAAATCAGTGCTAAAACAATTAACAAGCAGGCTTAAAGTAAGCTAACTTTAGCTAGGTTACTGCGTTTGCTAAAAGTCATTTTAATATGATACTTATTGGCAAGAACCTGGCCATAGATATTTTTCTTACACCCCTAATCTTTAATGCTAAGTTACTTCATAGAAGAATGCTAAGATCAGTTAGCTAACTAGTTAGCTTTACCAGATAGATAAATGCTAATACACTCATATAAATGTGAGTTCTTGTATTGCTTCATTAAATATTGCTCAAAAATCTTGAATGAAAGATGTCTTTCTCAGCACCAACCAGCTTCTGGGCATTGTTACTACTACTACTGGCTAGTTTTCTTCATTAGCATTAGTATTAGCTCATCTGATCTGCAGGGGTAGCTTCAGTCACTATGTGATTTTTTTAAAAACAAAAAATAGACACATAAAATCAGATTTTTGCATATGAGCTCCATTTGAAGGTTTGAAATACGGTTCCAGTCTGATTTTTACAGATGTGTTTCAGTCTGGATTCTTGAGTATCTTTGGTGCCACTCGCAGGGCTACAAACATCGGCATTGCCAAATCCAGGCTGACTGAGATGCTGGGATTTAAGAAAACCGCCAAATAGTTGTGTACTGTGACTCGACAGAGGGATTGTTTATCCTTGTATGAAAGCCACGACAGAGGCATGCCTACTTAGTTACTGACACATACATTGTTAACACTGCAACCCATAGAGGTTGACTGGTGATATCTGGACACAGAAGTCCCATCTGATCAATTACAAATAACAGTGTGGACAAAAGATCTGATCTGGGAAACAAATCCGATCTACCTGCAGTCTGAACATGGTCTTTTGTCCCTTACGATGCAGTTTATCCAAACTTTACTTAACACGATCCAGTAGACTATAAGACACACAGAGTCTCATTTTGATCCATACTATTGAGGAAGCCTATAATATTCCCACATGGTTTATGAGAATGGCCCATAGCTGTAGGTATCCTATTGTGTGTTACTGGTGTTGTGGTCTGCAACAGGCGCATATTGTAACAGTGGTTTTCCTTATGTGTCATTTCCCAGTTGATTTGCTCTTCCATTTCACAGCTGCTGTGTAGGTGTGCAGCTCCTCCAAACTTTCACATAGCCTGGAGCAAGTGGTGGAATCAGGGTTGTGGTAGACTGGCGTTTGATCTTGTGAACATATTTGCATTTTTGGAGGCTAGACACCACCAAATAGACACCAAGGCCTAAGCATGGGGTTGTTTACCGCTAACCTGTTGCAGGTCACCAAGGCCCAGCAGTTGGGTCCACATGAACTAGAAGACGTATAGCGGATGCAAAAAGTAGGTCACAGTTGAAAAACACAAGCTTGTTTAATAAAAAAAAAAAAGAATAGCTTTTCTTGTTTCTTCTTTTCTTTCGCTCGTGCTGTCTTGCACTTTTGTTAATAGCCAACCTCCCTCGCACATACTCACATCTGGTTCGGGTTTTCAACGGTCGACAACTGCGGTGCGTAAACAATTTGTCACGCTCATTTGGGATTTCGCCTTAGATAACACTCTTTAACGTTCAACCAAAACTGTCAGCACGTTTGGCTTGAGGATCCGAGCCTGGGATAAGCACGTATAACCATAAAAAGAATTCCCTTGCTCTGTGCATATGCTGTCTACGTGCTGATGAGTCTTCTCAAGGCATCTCAGGAGGGCTGATCTGGGAATGGCAACCAAATTCCTGCTCTGATCTCAGTTAGCACATGCTATGAAGGAAATAGGCCCTGGAACAGCACTGGTGCTAGGTTCCACGTGGACACAGTCTCGCAGCTTTGACGTATGATGTGCATCACTGCCAGCGCAAAGTACTGATGTGCTCTTCTCTGTATTACGGTTGGCAACCAGTGTAAGTCATTTTCTTAGGGGTTGGTCAGCCAGGGTGTTGCTCCCTGGGATTGCGCTGACAGAAAATCCTGTTATTATGATGTACAATCGATGGGGATCAACGGATATTTCAGGCAAATGTGTTTTAAGCAGTGTGGTAAGAAAATATAGGTCAGCTGGAAACTTCTTTCCCTTGGCCGGAGACACCGCATTTTAACAGCAACAGTTACCTCATGTAGCAGCAAAAAAAAAAAAAAAAATTCGGAGAAATTTTAACAGGGCATCTGGAATATCTCTCAGCGAATCAAAAACACTTAGGAAGAGATTCCTGAAAGAGAAAGCGGATTGGACCATTGGCTTCTTAAGGCGCTTCATGGTCACTTCATCATCAGCCTGTTCTGACCGCAGTTCAAGGCCGATTTTCTGGACCGTGCCGGAGCTCTAATAGTGCCTTGCCTACGGCTCGAGCCTGGATGAGGGAAACCTTTCAGTGGGCTGGAATACTAAATCAGGCTTCCTGAGTGCTCTCTTTGTGTGCTTGTTATTATTCAGTTATACCTAATTGCTTGATAGGTCACAAATCGCCCACGTTAGAAAATCTAGGCACAAACAAGGAAGTCATTTCCCCTGATCAAAGAGCCTAGTTTGCTGAAATCGCTTGTTTTCATGAAATCTGTTTGTCTTCATGCAAGCTTTCTCTAAGCCAATGAACTTTCATTCTTATGCAGCACTAAAAAGCCGAGTAGGCTATATGCTAAATCCACAATCTGATACCCAGATGGTTTATATACATGTACTATATGCTAGCCTTGCAGACCAAGTCACGAGTGCCGTAGCATTTTGCAGCTTCTTATTTTGTTGGAGTGCCGCTCGAGTAACTTTTTGCCTTAGCAACAGATGCTGTTCTCCACGCAAGCCGGCAATTACCAATTACGGTTTAACTTACAATCCCACTCGGGGCTAAAGTTTTAGCTGACGTTTCCATTTAGTCCAGCATTTGTGTGGTCTGATCCATGATGTTCATGCACAGCCCTTCTTAACCCTCTTTATCTGACCCAGGATCTATGTGGGGCCTCTACCTGTGACACTCTGGGCATGGCAGATGTTGGCACCATGTGCGACCCTAAGAGGAGCTGCTCTGTGATTGAGGACGACGGCCTGCCGTCTGCATTCACCACTGCCCATGAACTTGGTAAGCATTGTTTTTGAAGCAAGTACGTTTTAGTACAAGCATGTGTGAAGGAGGTCTATAACCCTTTATATGCAGCTGTTCCGCTGCTACACTCATTGTCAAAACTCAGTCTTTGAAATTCATCTGCCTCCTTTCATTTTTAATGGGGTGTAGCAATAAAATGCAGAAAGGATCCAAATATGACGTGCATGCAGTACTGACCAGTAAGCCAGAAGTAATATTATATTTTCTATGCTCAATGAAGACATATTTCCATGTACTAGAGATGAAAATTTAATAACAGATGTGTCGGGGTACCTTGTTCTGTACGATTCAAAATGTAATGGATACATAGACCAAAGTAAAAGAGAGCCTGTGTGGTGTAGCTTGATCAGAGAGTTTCATCTCTGTATGTAAAACCCAGAACAGTTTGAAAGAAATGTCATACTTCAGCAGGAATATTGATGCGGTTGTAAATGAACTAGAAATATGACACCACTTTTTTGTAAGGTGCTGTTTATAAGGCTACATGACACCCACATTAGCTTGTCATGAAACTGGCATAACAATACCTAAACGCTTATTCCAGTATGCACCATGTATCATAAAAGCTACTTTAGCTAACTTTGCTCAAAACGGGCAAATATTGAAAAAAGTACAACTCGTAAAGGCAGTATGACAAAACTTAGTAATTTATGAATTATGTCACACCCGACTTTCAATTAGGCAAAACAGGTCCATGCACCCTTTGATCACCTCACTATAAATATGGAATTGAGACATTCCTATATGGGCTATATCTTAGAATGGCAACCAACAGAAAACAAGAAGAAACATAATCATCTAAAACAGCCGGTGAACGTGTCTTCAGAGTTTATATATGTAATGTTAATTATCTGTACAATTTTTACTTTTCTGTTTTTTTAACATTGCCTTTGCATCTCTCTTCTTTTAAATTTTAAAAATTGCATTGTTGTACTTACTGTGAAATAACTTTTAGATTTTTTTCTTTACATGCTTTCGGATGCATTATACACTTTGGTTATTTGGTTATGAGGTGCCCTAGAAATTCCACAGCAAACCTCTCTGAATGTTTTTACTTCATACTGATTTAATTAAAAATACAAAATGTATCTTTAGGCTTTAAGGTTTCTCTGTAGGCCTACACTTTATTCTTTTACTCTTCTAGCGACAGAACTAAGATACTGGCTTCACATGCAGCCAGCACTCTTTGTTATTTGGGCTAGGAACCTGTAATATATCACCTGTGCCTCCAAAAGTCTGAACATTCCAAAGATTATTGCCGTTTTCCTTACGTTTTCCTTCGGTTGAGGTAAGCGAGCCACATTAAGGATCACAGAAACAGCTGAAGAAAGATGATCTGCTCTATTTGCAGTCCATGCGGGTGTCTCATTTTTGGTTTTGGTGAAGTACATTTACAAGGCCAGAGCAGGAAATGGGGAGAGCCTCTGTAGGTGCTGGTGAAGTGACTCGCATAACTGTGGCACTATTGCTGACACGATAATTGCCCATTTTGAATATAGCGGTGATTCCAAAGGAAGAAATCTAAGAATTCGCTTGAGGTTTGCAGATGACTGATGTACACTGACAAGGAGAAACGTCAGTAAGCTTTCTGTGCTTCTCTTCTCCTCTCTTCTCGCTGTATCTCTTTATAGGCCATGTCTTCAACATGCCTCATGATAATGTGAAGGCTTGTGAGGATGCATTTGGAAAGCTGCAGGACAACCACATGATGTCTCCTACACTAATCCGGATCAACCGCACCAGCCCATGGTCTCCCTGCAGCGCTGCCATCATCACAGACTTCCTGGACAGTGGGCATGGTAAGTCCAGTGTGAATAGCCTATTCTCAATGTTTGGAGACCTGCTAGACATCAGATTGAGATTGTTGAGTTTCATCTGTATTGCTAATTCCAAGACCAATTTTGTGCTGAGCCTAAACTTGTGGTTGTTCAGTTGATCTAGCGCTGAACTCTAAAGCTCAACGTGTAGTCACTAATGCTAACTAGCAGACTTAACGTTTCTAACTCAAGTCTTCTCTTGTTGCTGTCTAGTTTTTTCGTTCATTGCCAGGTCTAAAGTCCAGTTTGTGCTAACTCTGAGAGTCAAAAGATCAAAACAGAACCAGGCTGGAACATTTGTAGGCCACTGTTAGTGTTTTCAGGGTTTAATAGACATAGCAGCGACGGGTGACTCATTCATCAAGACCATTCATTCATTAGAAGGACTCAAAACTGGATGTAAGTACACGTTAGAAGCCCACTAATCCTACCAAGCTATGCATTAGGTGTCCCTTGGCCAACAGCCATAGTCATAGGAAGTTCCAGGGTGAGTCCTGGAGTATAAATCCCTGCCAATCAGGACAAACCACTATGTTGGCCTTGGAGAAAGCGGCAATTGATGGTTCACAAACTCGCTGCAGTGCTTTTTTGGGCAGGCACCCAGACCTCTTGTCTGAAAGTAGATTGGGTCAAGACAACCCAAAGTGGTCTGGCTGTCATTGGCTGTAGGTGTATGCCAGTCTCGTTTTCCCACGCAGGTTGAAATAGAAACTCCGGGTTTCTCTCATTATGTCCCTGAAGGAAAAATGTAAAAAGGAATCTCCAGTCCAAAGCTCAGATTTTTGAGTTTGAATAAAAGAGAAAACTATGAATGTGGTTGCTTCATTATGTGCTGAAATTGCTGTGAGATTTACTCAGTTCCTCATCGCCAACTAGCAATTGAGTCATCGCTTATTCCCACACACAGACAATGACGCCCCCCCTGTCACACAGCGCCCCCAGTCTGGGGTGGGGTCAGAGTTTCCTCGTTTTAGAGGTCTGACCAGGGAATGCTTAAGTGTCACCAGGGCTTAAACTCATGATCTCTTGCAGTTGGGCAATTGCGCCACTCAAGAACCGCAAAGTTGCTTACATTTCTGTGTGCAAGAAAGAATAAACAGGTGAATCAACTTAGAACAGGGTGACCTCTGCTTGAACATTTCCTCATGCTCAGACAAACAGCTTTGTCTGTGCTTAGATGAAGAATTTTTCTTTGCACAAATTAATGACTTAACTAGAGCAATGACTGTTTTGACGTTTTATTATATTTTCATTGGTTCTTTTTTCCGTAACTTTATGACTTCTGAGTAGCACAACTGTCTAAACACCTGATCATCCAGACACAAGAGGTCATTAGTTTACATCCCATTAATGCCTCAGCAGCCTGTGAAGGGAAACCACTTCCCTAGGGTATCTGGTGTGGGGGGAGTTGTGGCCTGTTGGTGGGAAGTGATGATGATTAAATTCCAGGGGGGAACTGAGTTAAACCTCCCTCCCAACCCCCCACCCCCCCAAAATCAAGCAATTTGTGCACATAAATACGCATCAACATTAGCTGTTTCTGGGTAAGCTCAACTTACCCAAAAGTCTTTATAGAGCTAACTACATACCGGACAGGTTGCATCCCGCTGTGTCTATTGTTTTTAATGGAGAATGCACAACCACACCGTTCCACAGTGACTCCAAGCACTGTTCAATTCCTCTGCATGTCAAAACGTGTCACAGCATGCCATGAAATGAAGCTGTACAGAGATACATATGCTAATGGAAGTTTACCTCAGCTAACGTTACTAGCCTAGCCTTGCTGAGCACGTATCTTTCAGCTGGTAACAGACAGTTTGTGAAGAGGTAGTAATCTAATACCAAGCGTGATGAGTGATGTTGAACGCTACATTAAATGTATATGAGTGTAAACTTGAACCTGGTGCTTATCAGCTCTTTCTGCCAGCATTCTATAATACTGCTATGCTACATGATGGTACGTGACACTATGGCATGCAGCACTACGTGCTTTTAGGTGCAGTATCCATTTATGCCATTTCCCTTGTACACCAAATGTAGTCGATCAGCCAAAATTTTTCTGGTGTTCAAAGTTTGCTTCTTTGACCTTGCACTTCAGCTACGATGCTAATGTATAGTCATAAGCTGCAGAGTTCAATACCTTCCAGGAAACTACATGTTTTGTTGCTTCTCTCAGTAAAATTACATACATCTACTGGGTATAAACTTCAATATGGCATTTTTTCAGCAAATTTCAACACAGAATTCCTTTTATTTGCTGAGTT
Source organism: Prochilodus magdalenae (assembly GCA_024036415.1). Taxonomy (NCBI): domain Eukaryota; kingdom Metazoa; phylum Chordata; class Actinopteri; order Characiformes; family Prochilodontidae; genus Prochilodus; species Prochilodus magdalenae. The sequence continues at coordinate 829,333 of JAMWET010006979.1, read as the reverse complement.
TTGCATTTTATTGTAAATTCAAATAGTTTTACCGATATGGTTTCTGGCACTTGAACACATACTGCTATCTACGGCAATACACTAAATTCAGGTATACAGGTATACAGGAATTTCAAGCATGAAATTGAGAGAGTAAGTTTTTCAGCAAACTATATATTTGAAATATAATGATTTTTGTGTAAATATATTTCTCCCTATATGTGGGTGTGTAGTCTCCAGCCCCTTATTCTCCCTATTTCTATAAGCGTCTCAAGACAGATGACACAAGGTCAATGTGGAGTAACTGACTGGGAGGCCATACACTTTACAGCACGTACGCACTTTTACAGCGTTTGATCTACAGCTGTGTGATAGCAACAAGGGAAAGGGCAAACAGTGCTGACGTGAGTGTTTGTGTGAGCAAGGGCCCATGTGATTTCACTGATTAGGACGTTTACAGTAGGCCCTCTGAAGCCATCAAAGACTCAGACTAATATTCTCACTCTATTAGACTATACAAATAAATGAGGACGTGATGAACTCAAAGATCTCCCAGTCATAACTCATCTGGTCAAACGTCTCCAACAACGATAGAACTGAATATCAACATCACTAATGAAGAGACCCTTATTGCTTTGGTGTGATGACAAATTACAGGCTCATCTAATGTTTACCTTTCATCTGAAGCTCAAATGTCATGCTATGTCACCGAAATGGTTCTGTTTTCCACATAACATTCTCCTGGTACAAGGTGATCTTGGTCTTTAAAGAGCCCTACACTGTAGTTTTTAGTTAGCATTGTCATTTTGCTATACCTTTGATTTACATTACGCAATTAAATGTAATTACTAGGACTAGTTAATGTGATACATTATTAACACCACTCATTTTTTTACTTATGTTGGACTGATCTGGACCCCTCTATAGTCCATAGTCCCGCTCTCTAACTTGTCCAGATTGACTGCATTTTATTTATGTAATTTTTACATTATGTATCGGCAGGTTCAAGTCTCCACTTTGAACTCTTTCATGTTTGATATGATGTCAAAACCATGGGAAATAAAAAAAAAAAGAAAAAGACAAAATTCATTTTTTGAATTATATGAACTATAAGTAAAAATAAGTCACCTCATCCCATGTGAAACGTCCTGAAATCAAATGTGGCATAACACTGTATCCCCCCCCTGCAGGTGAATGTTTGCTGGACCAGCCTCAGAAGCCTTTGGCCCTCCCTGATGTTCTCCCCGGTGTTTCCTACACTCTGGAGAAGCAGTGTGAGCTAGCATTTGGGACGGGCTCTAAGCCATGCCCACTCATACAGGCTCCGTGCCAACGGCTGTGGTGCACGGGGAAGACCCGTGGGCAACCCGTTTGCCAGACGCGCCATTTCCCTTGGGCAGACGGCACCAGCTGTGGGGAGGGCATGCTATGCATGCGTGGCATCTGCATAGAGAAGCAAGATTTTACCAAGATCAGGGTGAGTGATAACACAGTACAGGCCTACACCCATGTGCCTACATTACATAAACATGCACCTAGCAAGCAGGACACCCCATAAGAGGTTCCTTAAAAGTCCAGCTACTAACAATCACATTCATTATCATCTACCATTCAAGTTCAGAATGTCGTAAGACCTTATTCCCAAGCTGCCTATAGATAAACATGTCAAATGCCTGATATGCTGGTCTAGTGCACATTTGTGGGGTTTAAATACATATCTCTTTAGCTGTAAATAAAAATGAGGATTTTTCAGTCCAAGATGAGAGATGGCCTGAGGTATAGTTTCTTCTACAATGACTAAGAAAGTTGTTTACTCTAAACCTCTGTCATCATTCTTGATGAGACTTAACATATATATGTTTCTGGAAAACTAGACCCATATAAGATAAGGGACACCCACATTGATTAGCACTGTGCTGGCTGATGGTAGAGAACCACCCACCCAGAAAGGGTGAGGATATCTATGCTCTCTCAGACCCTCAGTTGACTATCCTTGGGTTGAACATATGATCTCCTGATGGCAGGCTGTAGACTTAAGCAATTGCACCACCAGAGGCTGTTGAAGGACTGGCAACCGTTTACAATAAATGTGTGTTAAATGCCCAAAGGGTTAAAGATATCTGCTCACTCTACAGTATTGTGGTGTCAGGGTGGAGAAGATGGCCTGCCTTACACTAAAAGTTGGAACATTCAGCTCAGAAATACTGGATGGTGCTCCATCACTCCAGCGAATGCAGTGCAAGAGTTCCATAACCCAACACTCAGGAGCTTTATAACCCCTCTGGCTGGCTCCAGAGCATCCTATTCAATTGGCCACTGCTTTTGTATAGAGATCTGTGTCTGTGCAATTGAGGACCTGTCACCAGTGGCGGCCCCTGAAGAGTGTCTGGATACATTTGCGCATACAGTGTAGTTGCCTCAGCCAAGGCATGCTAGATCTCCAATATTTGCTTCTTTATTGTTGCACTGCAGCAAAACTGGAGTTACTTTAAAGGTGGACTCTTCCAGTCACATTCTACTGTTGTACGCGCTCATCTCCACAAGAAGTCTCACCATGCTGTGATAGGATACATGAGTACTGCAGGCATTTGACATATCATTGTGGACCTGTTAAACACACTCCTACAGACTCGTCCCATTGCTTTGTTTTGTCGCTAAGTAACAGATATATGAACACATAGAACTGTTTTGGAGTTTTTTGGTTCCTCGGTGTCGGAGGGTATCGGGTGTAGCCTTGCAGATTTTAGCATTTCTTCAAGTCAGATCATTATAAACACCAGTTAACAAGCCGTTCCTAGGCTGAACCGGGGATCTTTTTAGAGGCAGAGCTTTAATACTTGGGTCATTTTCTATCTGCTCTACCCTGCGTTTATTTGATGTGCAGAAGGTGATGGCAGATATGTGTATACCTTTTGGACAAGAAACACATGAATAGTCCCCAAGTGTCTCAGGATGCCACTAATATTAAAGGTTCCTCAAATATCCATCAAGAAACATTTCTACCAGTTGTGACAGAGTGACCTGATCACTTTACAGAAAGCAAAGACTGTAGGAACGCTGTACATCACACCTGCTAGACTGAGAATCCATACTGAAGGCACTAATATAGCACCTCGTCCAAGTCTTCCAAGTTTGACACTCTCTTTTCCTTGCTATCCTACTTTAGGTGGATGGAAAGTGGGGGAAATGGGGGGCGTTTGGGACTTGCTCTAGGACCTGTGGTGGTGGGGTGCAGTTGGCGAAGCGAGAATGTAATAATCCAGTGCCAGACAATGGAGGCAAATACTGCCAGGGAGTGAGGGTCAAGTACCGCTCCTGCAACCTCACACCATGCCCCGACACTGGTAAGAGCTTTTCAGTACTTATGTGACTTCACCTAAGCCTAGTACACTTAACATAAGTGTAGGAGAATAAAGCCAACACTGGCCACATATTTACTGACCCACTCGGTCAGTCAAGATTTGATTTGTCTTTGTTTGCTTCTTTACTTTGGCATTAAAGTTGTGAAGCTAATATAGCTAACAAGTAATAGAAGCTTATATAATTAATTCAGCATGATGCAAACTGTCCAACTCTACGGTCTAACCATACTGTTAACATAGGCCACTATAGGCTAACCCTTTTTCCATTACTTGCTAGCTACAGCAATGGTTCCCAACCCTGGTCCAGAAAGACCACTTGCCATGTCTACCTTTGTTTGCTGTGTTCCCAACACACCTGATCCAACTATTTAAAATATGCAGGGCAGGTGCCCTCCAGGACCAGGGCTGGGAGCCTCTCAGCCTTTGTACATTTGTATTCGTTACGCATTAAACCTCAATCTAAATGCATTCTATTCAAAACAATATCCAATCGCCTAAATTGGATAATTCATCATATGCTCTTCAGATCTGGAACTCGGCCTCTTGTGGTTTCAGAGACCACCCAAGGATCAAAATGATTTGGATACATTTATGCCTTTATTAGTTTTAGTTGTACTCTTTTTTTCTCTTACCCCTGTTTCCTTTTGATCTCAATGTGTTGTATTCCTGTTATTGCTATTACTGGATTTCTTTGTTGGACTCTCCTGTTGCTGTTATTACTGCTAAACTTGGTTCTCTACTGATGAGGCTCTTGCAGCGGCTCTGAGCTTGGGAAGATGACTGTAAAAATAAAACGTTGTGGTTATTTATTGCAGTCTGTTTCTCCTCTAACCTCTCTCTTGGTTTTGCCGTACACAGGGAAGAGTTTCCGTGAAGAACAGTGTGAGGCCTTTAATGGCTTCAGCATGAACACCAACCGCCTCACACCCTCCGTCGTGTGGGTACCCAAGTACTCAGGAGTGTCCCCTAAAGATCAGTGCAAGCTGATATGCAGGGCCAATGGAACTGGCTACTTCTATGTGCTTTCCCCCAAGGTGAGCTTTAAAGGGTATATTTCATTAGGCATAACCAGGCGGGTAAATATCTGACCTCACAGCATCTCGATTTGATTCTCTAAGAATACGATATAGAGACATACCAGTATCATCGGCATACGATTCGACTCTTGAGCAATGATTGTGAAACCAGTCCTGAGGGGCCACTTTTCTGCTTCAACCTAACTCAAAATGTGTAAGGATACAGCAGAACTATGGACTTTGTGGGGGTCTCGGAGGACTGGTTTGAGAACCACTGCACTATGTGCCACAATAAAGGCTCAGTGACATTCCAACAGTTTTAACAAAATTCAGCTGTCGGGATTAAAAGCACTCCTTCAAGGAAGCTTATATTGCTGTGTAGGTATGACATAGGGAACATAGTCACCAGGGAGGATACTGAGTGTCCCATGGCTGTCTCATGTTTCTCACCACTGTCTGTTGTCAGCTGACAAATAGAACACAAGGAAGGAAAAGATGACGTAAAAAAATAGTGAGTAAGAAGGTGTTAATCTGGGTGAGATACAGAGGTGTGGAGTGAGTCTTCACAGACATATGAGGCGCAACAGGACTGGACCTTTAGTGTTTGGAATCTTGGCGTAACCCAGCATACAGCTCGGTAAAACTGCATGCAGAAATTCCAGTTATATTTGGTCGTTGTTTAGAAGCACATTATCTTAAGCTACTACAAACTCCACATAGCGTGGCATCATATCACCCAGCAGATGCACTGCAAAGTGTGGCTTTTCTACATCGAATGCAGTGCAGTGTTAGCAACGATAAAGGGCAGATTAAGTTTAATGAAATAGAATAAAACTCATGTGTGACATCGGTTCACTACATTCTCACTCATAGACTCACTGTAAATAGACTGCACTACTAATCTTAGCGTTGGTGTATGTAACAGTCTATGTAACTCTTATTTTTCCTAAGTGTAAATTGCAACCCATGGCTTTTGTGGTCTCAGTATGGCTGTACTTTAATGTAGCGATGCCATAATACTGAGTGGCACCCTGGAACATTGTCAGTGGGGAATGTCAGAGCTGTTGTGGGTACCTAAAGGTCGTGGTTTTGAAAGCCATGCGATGTGCCGTGTCTGGTGGTCTTCAACCTAGAACAAACATAACCCATAGATTTGATACCGATCATCATATTTGACTTTTGACACTTGGAGGTGCAGTAACTGAACTGTGGTCCAAATTCCCCTATGTTAAATGGTGAAAGCGCCTCCCGTCTGTGCAGAACAGAAAGCTGAACGGCACAGGATCTCATTTACCTTATTTTATATGCAATCTGGATTAATATTCCAGTGTTATGCAGAAGAAGAGTTGGGAAAATGGGAAAATGCTTTATTGAGGCACATGCATAAAGCTGTAACTCAACTAGTGAGGTCACCATGAGCCCTCTACTTCCACTCCATGGTGATCACCCCCGGATACATGACATGCAAAAACTCACACCCACCAGTTAAGGTGATAATGATAACATATTGGACCAGTCTGGTCATATATTCATATCATATTTAGTGCAAAGACTTATTTCTGGACTCTTCTTAACTTAATGATGTAGATTATCAGCATGATCAGTAAACCTTCTGCTTTGTTGCAGGTTGTGGATGGGACTCCATGTTCTCCTGACTCCTCAGCTGTCTGCGTCCAGGGCAAATGCTCCAAGGCCGGCTGCGACGGCAAACTGGGCTCCAACAAGAAGTTTAACAAGTGTGGCGTGTGTGGGGGAGACAACAAAAACTGCAAGAAGATATCAGGCCTCTTCACAAGACCTACGTAAGCCACCAGTACCTGAAGCATAAACACCCGCGTTCCAATCATACTTGCACTTCCCGACAACTTATAAGTCACATGTGGCACCGTAACCAGTAAAAGCCTCGTGTAAAATTTTTACAGCATACAGGCCATGTCTTTACATGTTCCTGTCGGAGCGATGCATTAAATGAGGGATTCACAGGGTTATGTCAGGTATTAGGTGAAGGCTGCAAAACAAACAATAGTCAAAAGTATGCATGGCCAAGACTGAAGGCAAACCGCATCCCTATGTAGGGAAGTCACATCAAATAGTTTGATGGTTACCAGGTGTGAGGGGTTTGGCTTTCATTTCCAGTATTACTTAGCATATCCATGGAATATTTGTCAATCTGTACCAAAATGAACGCACATGTGCCATGTATTTACATTTACCCTTTCTTCCCTCAGCCATGGCTACAACTTTGTCGTCATGCTTCCAGTGGGCGCTGCCAACATTGATGTCCGCCAGCGTGGCTACAAGGGTATGGTGAGCGATGACAACTACCTGGCTGTGAAGAACAGCCAGGGCAAGTACTTGCTGAACGGAAACTATGTGGTGTCAGCCGTGGAAAGGGATATCCTGGTGCGAGGAAGCCTGCTTCGCTACAGTGGCACAGGTGGACAGTCCGAGACCCTGCATGCCATCAAGCCTCTAGGGGAAGCATTGACCGTGGAGGTGCTGTCTGTGGGCCAGATGACCCCTCCACGCATACGCTACTCCTTCTACCTGAAGCGGGAGAGCAAAGAGGAAAAGGTAATAAGGAAAGAGAGTAGGGAACGGGCAGAAAACAGCGTCCTGGCCGAAGAGGGCGGGATCAAAGGAACAGAAGGCAATCACCTCAAGGAAAAGGATTTGCCTTCTTATACCAAAGAGGCTCTGCTCCCAGGGAAGTGGGCAACGGCTAGTTGGGACGAATGCTCGGTAACTTGTGGGAACGGCCTCCAGAGGAGGTTGGTGCAGTGCCTTAGGGTAGACGGTAGCCCCGAGACGAATTGCGACCCAGCCATAAGGCCAAGTGCCATGCGGGCGTGCGGGGATCCCTGTCCCATGTGGGATATGGGTGAGTGGTCCCCTTGCTCTAAGAGCTGCGGGAAGGGCTTCAGAAGACGACCTCTCCGCTGCGTCACCCAGAAAGGGATGCTGTTGGCGAGGGAGCACTGCAAGGACATGAAGAAGCCACAGGAGCTGGACTTCTGTACATTGAAACCCTGTTAATGACTCCCTCCCTGACAATCCGCCTCCATTATCACCTTTCACGGACTTGTCGCTTTGTCAGATGATACACAAGACGAAGAAAAAGAAAGAAAAAAAAAGAGATCAACGATCCAGGACTTGTTCTGGTGCATTCTGTTTTTAGTTCATGCATACGGCCTGCGAAAAGGGAAAGACATGAAGAAGATAAAAAAAAAATGTATTAAAGGAAACGGCCTCACATACCTGAGGGAGAGAAACTGAAAGAAAAGAGGTGGGAAGACAGGGTTAAACACAGTTGCAAACGGTGTTCTACCTCTAACTGCAACCAAATTTCTAAGACCATGTATATGATCCAGCTTAAGCAATTAGCCCAAACAACTGCCCCGGTTTTGCTGAGGGAATGATACAACAGGACTTTCGTCTCTTGCTGGTGGAATTCCTGTTGAATTTGATGGCAGGTCAGTTGACTGACCTTATGTGACAGTACGCAAGACCTTTAAAAGCAGCACATTTATGTGAGAAAACGATTAATGACCACAGTGACTCCCTTCAGAGAGTATTTGCGTGAGAGGCCAACCCAAACACTGATAGTCTGCTGGGTCAAAAAAAGTACATTCCACAGCTAGATAGGAACCTAGCACAGAAAATGCCCTTGTACTGCATGGAACTGGCTGCAACTGTCCTTCTTATGTTCAAGGCACAGACATGGTAAGGAGAGGCTGGTGAGACTAAACCAGGTTTAAGGACATTACCAAAAGGTCAAGGGATCATGCTCAAGATGTTAACGACTGCAAGAACGGATGAAACATTTGATCGTTTGCCATCATCAATGGTGTTTTCCACCGCTTTATCCCACCAGTGCATTCTCAGTTCTGTTGTCTGTGTGAATACTCTGCAGAAACATTTGTTTAGAGAATGCCTCATAATTAGAGCACCGCTTATTATGATTTCAGCATGTATAACAAATTGGCTAAAGATTAACATGGCTGGAGTATCTCCCATCTGCTAAACTTTAAGGCGGTGGGAACTGGTGGTTTTCCCATGCTTTATTCTGTGGGGGGAGGAAAGCAGCGAAGCCCATATATCATAGCTCCAAAACATGACTAGACGTTTTTATCTTGGTTTTTAACACAAGGTATGGAGAGCCCATTCAAACAACACTGTTGACTGGTGGAGGCCACTTTTAAAGGGTCATGGAAAAGGAGATACAAAAAACACTCCAAGCTGAAGTAGAGCCAAGAAAACTCTCCGAATGGGGAGGAAAGCTAGCGTGTTAGCCTTTCTCCTGAATCCCATTCATTTAATCAATGCTACATCTTCCAGGCGCTCTCCAGCCCTCTCAAACACAGGCCCGGCTCAGCTTACCAACATCTCGCCATGTTACACCCACCGAGTGTGCCCCACTAACAGGTTTCTCATCTCGTTTTGTCATCCAGCTCCTTTGTCGTTTGTTTACTCATTTGTCTGAGAAGTCCTACTCCTCCTCTTCCTCCTCTCCTCCACTCTTTCCATTGAGCCAGAGGTGCAGCTGCTACGATCAAGCCCTGTCTGGTACAGTTGCCATATAAACTAAGTTATTATTATTACTATTAGAGCGATTTTTTAAAGAAGTGGCGGCTCGTGGCGCAAGATGGGCGCCGTTTCCGACGTCGAACCCGGCGAGCTGTTCTTAAGTGTAAAGTTCTGTAATGCATCATACGGCAAAACATATATGCGCAAGGTTCTTCAGAGCAACCATATTGTCCATCTAAAAGATGGTTCCTGTATTACTTGGAATGTTTTGTTTTTGTTTTTGTTTTTTTTTTCTTTTGCGCTTTCGTACGGCAAAAGATTTCAACGTCCTGCATGGGCTGCCTTGTATACCATGTATACATCCATCTGGCTGTGCACAAATAAGTCATGTAAATACCGTTTTATGTCTTTTATTGATATATGTATATGTTTTTTTTTTTTTTAACGCTGGCATTTTGAATTGTAATGACTTCTAAAGGTATTTATTCCAAATAAAACATGTACAAACGAATCAGCGGGTTGCCTGTATCTTCTTATTCGTTTACTCTGTGGCTCAGTGAAATACACTTGCAGTAAAAGCCTTTCTTAGCTTCCTAGGAATGACTGACCAGGTTCATAAAGATCTAGACATGACTAGATCTATCTGTAGAAAACTTTCCACGTTTGCTACCGTGAATAAGAGACTGTATGCCATGTGCTGGCAAAAAACAACACATGCTTTTCTCTTTCCAGTTCATTGCTGAGGGACAGGATGCCCTGTGCTCTCATCACATTCTATAATTTCTTACTGTCTTGCAGAGGAGAGAGAAGGAGGGAGTGCTGGAAAGTGAGAGAAAGAGCATGTGGACCAAATTTCAAGCGCTAGAATGTGGCAGCAGCCGTATGCTCTCTGTCCCAGGCCTTATAAGGCAGTTAGACTTCATTAGGTGAAGGGTATATATAGCCATTGGGAGAACAGTGTCAGGACCAAGAACAGAGTGGGAATATTACATCAAGCTCAAAGCATTGTCATGTCAGTGGCTGAAAAACGTCTGATTTCAGCTGACCCACATACCAATATTAAAAAAAAAGAAACAGCTATAAAAGATGTTTTACTCCTCTCTGTCTGTCATTCTCTCTCTCTCTTACTTTCTCCCTCAGACAAACTCCTTCTCTCTCAGACTTTCTCTTCCTGGCACTTGTTCATCTGTTGCTTGCCTGAGAGGCTAGATGGTATAAGCAATCACTGGAGGGTATATAAGCATTGTGGCTCAGGAGTCAGCATGCCAGCCTTTATTGTAAACCGTTACATAGAGATCCCTTCCCACAGGACTAGTACAAAAACCAGAGGCCTGTTGCATCACATGGTTTCACCGTCCCTATCCATTAGCAGAGGCCAAGCCCCTGGAAATGGATGGAACAAACTAAAGAATTAACCACGGCCATATTACTAATACCAGACAACATACAAGTAGCCCTCATAGAGCTTACACTCACCATCAGACGGATAGCTGTACAAATAAGTATCCTTCTTCCCAATAGCTTTGCAATCCAACACTTCCTTCCAGGTGCAGCTGTTTGTTTTTGATGTCGAGTGTTTGTTAAGTCTCATTTTTAAACTAGAAAAGGGCATTTCCTGAAGGAAACGCGGGATGGTTGCGCAGCTTCTCAGTGAGAAACGAGGGATGAGTAAACAAGTGTGGGTCAGGTATGACTGTGGATTAGCGCTTGGGGACCTGCCTCTAGTGAATATGTGAAGTTTTGTGGCTCTTGGTCAAACAAAAGCATTACTGCTTGGTTTGGGTCGAAAATGACTGGACTCTATGGGAGGAACGAGGGATGAATAAGCGACAGATAGACAAGTGCAGGTCTGTATGGATGGGCTCTAGTGCTTGGGGACCTCCCCCTAGTGAGTATATGTGACGTTTCCTGGTTCTTTGGTGAAGGAAACAGCCGGGTTTGATTTGGGCCGATAATGACTGGGACTCTATGGGAGGAACAAAGGATGAATAAACCAACGATAGAGAAGTGTGGGTCAGTATGGCTGTGGATTAGTGCTTCGTGCCCTGCCCTTAGTGTGTATGTTGTTTCGCGCCTCTAGGCCGAACGAAACAGCCGTCTTTAGAGGGGTCCAAAAATGACTGGGACTCTATGGGAGGAACGAGGGATGCGAAACAAAATGGAGAAACGAACCAGTCTGCTCCTAGCTAGTGTATCCGATTTGGTGTCTCTAGGTCAGGTGGAAGTAGGTTAGATAGGCACGTGCTTTTTGATCCCATTCATTCTCTATGGGAAAAAAATTCCAGAAAAATTCCTTTCTAATTCCTTTCACACCAGCGCATCATACCGGACAATCTGGAGTTGGAACAGAGTTGATATCTCAAAAGCTGCGGGACGTGTTAGTCGGCGATGAAACGGGAGAAAACAAAAAATCGAATAACAGTACAGCTGTGCAATAATTCTGGTTGCGCTGGTTGCGCTGGTTGCGCAACCAGAATTACTATAAGGTATATAGAAACCTTTCAAGTTATACTCGTCTTGCTAGTTCTGTTTTTTGTAAGCGTGACCCAGATTAACTGCATTACTGGACTGGCCAGCGGTTTCCTTTGGGAAGAAGCAGGATGAGACGTGGGATTCCCTACTGCAATTTCTCACTCCACTCTTCCTTTTAACTACCATTGCTTTCCCCATGACCTGGAGTGTTACTCATACCCAGAGATAATGGGAAACAAGGGATTGGGCCAAAACGGGGCTGCCAGGGGATGACAGGATGGAAAGGGGGGAGTCACTGGATGGGAAAAAAGGAAAATACGATCTCACTCATGCCGTCCTGTCCCGTATTTCCTGTTTGAAATAGTTCGACTCTATTAATCTTGTGTTCCTTTCCATATTTTTACTGATCACCAAAAAATGTGTTGAAAAATTTCGCCTTTGCTCCAAATTCAACCAGCCAAGACATGTTTGCTGTCTGAAGATAACTGGGAGCACATTAAGCTTCCATTGCCTCTTAGCTACATTTAGCCTCGCAGCTTCAGTGCAAAACTGAAGAAGCAAACTCCAAATTGATAACATGTCTCTGTCTGGCTACATTAGGAGCAAGGAGAAAATGGTGTAAATCGTTTTAATGACCTCATGTGGAGACAACATAAAGTTGTCCCTGCTCCTGCCCAGTTTAGGTCATCTTACTCAACTGCTATTTGTTTCCCATTGTTCTCAATGTCCTGCACACACTGGTGAATGTTCTGCAACTACAGAGGAAAATACTTCCCAAGAAGGAAAACAAAACCAAGGCCATTTTTGGGAAAGAGACACACAGTCATAGGCTCAGTTCAGTTCAGCTCAGGGATCCTCAGCAGGTTTTCATTCATTTTAGAACGAATCCAAACTCCAGTGTTTTTGGCCAGCGAAAATCTTAGCTTTGCAACTCAGATTCCACATTTGGTAAGAACTCCGCAGAGTATCCCTATAAACTCTGTAAGTGATTATAGTCGGCTGTGTTTCCAGCAGCTAGAGAGAATCAAAGGAAAACTCCTGTTGAAATTTATAAGATCAAACCTAAAGGTGCATTGCTCCACTGATGTGCGGGTGGCCAAACACCGGTGACATTTTAATGCAGGCCAGCTCCTTGCTCAGGTTGATTTAATAGTTCTCCTCCTAATGGCACTGGAAGGGACAGGCTGAGAGGAAAATCAGAAGAGACTCATGAAGCTCCATTCACTAGTCTCGCTTTCAGCCTTCACGGGTTCCGCAATCACATGTGCACCTGGTTTCATTTGGCACTGAGTGGAGCGTGCCATGCTTTACCCACAGTAACCTCTCATCACTTGGTTACCTGGTTTGCTAGACTCAGTTATACTGTCACACCCGGTTCCCCAAAGTCAGTGGTTCCATTGCCAGAGTTGCTTCATGAGCTGCCAAATGGAAAGTAGACTTTAACAAGAATCAGTGATTGCACAAGCGTTCAGCAGATAAACTCACGGACCTAAACTCAGTGGTAAACCTGCCCCTGTCCCGAGGTTTTTTGGAACATTAAAGACATAAGTTCTGGAATAAGCACTTTTCTGCCGGTATGTGGTGCGTGCTCCTCCCACAGCAGTATGAAAACTGGCTATCTTTAGTCTGAGAGAGAGGCGGACGTTGGTCTCCTGGCCAGACATACAGAGAGAGCAAAAAAGGACTATAAAAGGACTCGATCAGAAAGCTTCTGAATAGATGTTTGAGTTATAGGTCAGACACATGTAAATAAAGGACGCAAGTTCACCCGCGCTGGTGCTTGTGGGTGTCTCTGAGCTCACATCAGGTCTCAGTCGGCTCATCCTCAGGCCGGCGCCACAGTACATAAACAATATAAATAAAATAAAGTTAATTAATTGACATTCACTGCTTTCTATATTTGTTTGCATTTTGAGCGAAACGTGTCCCCCTTCGGGAATTACAGACCAAGCCCAAAAACCCCAACCAGATGGATACAGATACATACCAGGACATGGCCAGTTAAAATTCAACCAAAGACCAACTGAACCACTGTAGTCCTGACGGAGGACAAAGGTGACACTGGTTGATATGAAGGCAACTGTCAAAAACGGTGCCTGGCCTATCCTGGATATCTCACCCATGTGTTCAATCACGTAAATCCAATTCCAGAAACAAGTGGGTGCGTAATAGCCTACGTGTCCAATCACGGAAATCCACAATATTTCCCCACGTGGAAACCATTGGGCGTGTACGTGTCTAACACGCAATCTGGATTTACGTGATTGCGAACAATGTTGGAAATTTATAAGGGATAGGCCACGTTGGAATCTTACAGTGCATTAACTCTTCTTCAACACACCAACCCATGATCAATCACCCAAGGCTAAACATCCCATCGCCAGGAACAGTGGTTCACGTCTTTGGTTGATTTAACTGGCCATGCGGTCTGATCCACTGTTGGGGTTTTGGGTTTGTAATCTCTGTAATCTCTTTCCTGTTATCTCATTATTGGGTGTTTCATTTAAAACCATTCCACTAAAGGCTGCAGCAAAGGCTTGAGTTCTGTAACAGTGTTACAGTGGCGATTGGACAATTGGGAATTAGGGGTGGGGTGTAGCCAATAGTGAGATATGATTGGTTTGCTTCAGATTCAAAGTTTGAAAATCATGTTTTTCCACATATTCCAGAAAACGCAGTCACTTCTGTTGCTTCTGATTACACCTGCAGAATGTAAAGAGACTGAAAGTAGGATATTGTACTTTGAAATGAAGCTGAGGGAGGGTACATGTTGAAGTGAGGTGATTTTATACAGTACACCTGACTAATCTGAAAGTTAATAATAGTACAATTTAATATCAAACTCAATTACAAGCGAAACGTACTATATACAATGTGACAATGCCTGTACTCATTTACTGGCCACACCTGAGCATGGGCTGGAGGTTAAGGAACCAACTTTGTGACCAGAGGGTCACCGGGTTGATTCCTTGAGCTGATAGGAATGACTGAAGTGCCCTTGAGCAAGGCACCTGACTCAACTTAACTGCTACCGTGGATAAGGCCGTCCACCACTCTGGGCAAGTGTGCTCACTGTTCCCTGGAGTGCGTGCTCACTTGTATGTCTGTGTGTGAATTATTTAAATGCGGCAGTCAAATTCCTCTGAATCAGAATCAGAATCTCTTTATTTCACCAAGTATGTTACACATACAAGGAATTTGTCTTGGTAAGAGCAACACGTATGACAAGTAACAAAGACAAGTAACAAAAACACAGAACACAGATTATTTACAGTATCAAACTAAAGGAAAATTACATCTAAACAATAAAATAGTGGTAGGGTAAATTAAAAAGTAAAAAAAGTACTAAAGGTTAATAAAGCCTGAAGAAGCTGGAAGAGATGTGAAAACAGATTTTGTTGAAAAATAGAAAGGTACAGTATGACCTGAATATTTTACAGAATCGAGAGACATCTGTACAGGTGTGCAAATAGGCAGAGTGCAATCGGCTAGAGGGCAAGTAAGCTGTTTCACAGTCAGGTTTGGTTACATGTTCAGTGGGATGTTTTTGAGGGCATTTAAAAAGTCGGGAGGTGTCCGACTGTGGTTGAGGACCGGGATACACGCTCTGGTGAAACAACGCTCGTTAGCATGACGTAGTGTGGCTGGTTGTGATGGACCGCAGTCTCTTCTAACAGGAGGGGACGTGTATGGACAGAAAGGACCGGCTCGGTGTCCCAGGATGTGAAGGGTGGTCAGAGGTAATTTTGCCAGCACGCTTCCTCACCCTGCTGGTGTAGATCTGCTGAAGTGATGGCAGGTTACATCCAATGATCCTCTCTGCTGTCCTGATGATGCGCTGGAGTTTGGTTCTTTCTTGTGAGGTGGAGGAACCAAACCAGATAGTTATAGAGGCTGTGAGAATGGACTCGATGATCGCTGTGTAGAACTGGATCATCAGGGTCTGTGGCAGGTTGAATTTCTTGAGCTGTCTCAAGAAGAACATTCTCTGTTGAGCTTTCTTGATGATGGAGATGGTGTTTTTCTCCCATTTCAAGTCTCTGGAGATGGTGGTGCCCAGGAACTTGAGTGACTCCACCATGGATACTGCAGTGTTGTTGATGTGGAGGGGGGGGGGGGAGGGGGGGTGGATTGCGTCGGAAGTGCAAATGCAATTAGCAAATGGTTCTAAATTCTAATTCTCAAAGTCCTTATGGTACAGTGGATTCGTGTGGATTCATACCTCTGACATATGCTGCTTAAACAATAACACCAGTGTACACATTGTACGTGTCAACTAGAAAGTTAAGCCCTACTGGATTTCTATGTACTTTGTGAGCCCACCCTTATGAAGCTTAACCTGAACACAGGGTTTATGAGGATAAATTCTGAAGACCTAACACAAATCCTTCCAATCTAATAAAGACAACCTAGTCCTTTAGAATGAGGTTTCTCTCGTCTTGTCTAGCCAGCGTAGACCCTGGACTCCCCAGAAAGATCCCCAAATGACGCGATGCAGGAGGCACCGCAAGATCCATGTCAATTACTGTTCCCTGCTGGTGGATCTTCCTGGCTTTCCTGCACCCTGCTCCTGGGATTTCCAGCTAAGCTTCCCCTCTGGCCTTGTAGCTTGGCTGACCTGCAGGAAATTTCCTTTGGCACAGGGTCACAACCTTACTTTGAAGAGCCACATGTGTGGCCCGAAGGACAAAGAACAACATTGCACCATACTGTACGTAATGTTCAACTGCCTCCGATGCATTCTGGTTTAGAACCCAGAAGTTCCTCAACGCTGGTGGTCTGCAAACAGACGCAGACATTAAAAGATGGTTTTAATGGACAGTGTCAGCAGAAACAAGCCTGCTGATTCTCAACAAGCCATAACGTATTTGTGTTTGAGGTCTAGATCATAGTGGAGAACTTCTTATGGTCATTAAGATGGCTTGCCTTTTTAAAGTGAGACTGGCTGTTTTGTTGTGCACAAGGGTTAATCACTTTTGTATGACCATAAGCAGTTGTCGCTGAGGTTTTGGCTGGACATCAGCCTGAAAGAGCCAGTTTGGAAAGTTTGCTCCGACCCCAACGTCCACATTAACCCCAAACATCCTCCCAAATTCAATAGAATTTTGCGAAGTGCTCTGTCCTCTTTTTCTTACTTTTCTTTGTAGCTTTTAGGCCATTAAACACTAAACCGTGGGTGCTGGAACTAAAGTCAATGGACTACAGATCTATAGATCAGCCTGTTTTTTTAAAAAGCCTTTGATAAATAATGTGCATTGCAGTGATTAATGTTTCAGCTGGCAATGATACTTTTAGCCCTAACAGATACAGTCACAAGCTTCTCATTTCTTAACAACTACCTGGGAACCACATCTCGTGGTTGTTACAGTGTTTCAGATGGGTCAAGTTCCTGGCATGCATCAAGCAAAAAAAAAAAAAGCTGGAATGAATGAACCTGGGTGAGGAACTGCCCAACACATTAATGAAACTAGGAAGGAGAGTTGAGAAATGTCAATTTCATGGATAAAATATGGTCAGGAAAAAATAGGATCATAAACGCTTGGTGGTCAAACTGTTAAAACAAAAGAAATCTACAGTAGATGGATTGGATTCTGGAGCAATGGAAAATGGACATGTGGTCTGATGATTTACCTGTCCCAGATTCCAAATTTAGTGAAGGAGGGAAGGCGATGTGCCTAGTAATGCATAGTGCCCATGGTACAAGCCTCTGCAGGCAGTGTTGTGATCTGGGGTTCTTCAGTTGGTCAGGTGGAGGGAAACATTATTTGAATCATTATGTGGTAATAAAACGGGTCAGTTGACTACCTGAAGGTACTGAATGACAATTATTTCATTAATGGATTTTTACTGATGGCACAGCCATATTCCAAGATGACAATGGCAGGATTGTGAAAGGGTGGTCCAATAAACACGAGGAATAACACATGAACTGGCCCCCACAGAGTCCTGACCTTAAGCCCTTTGAAAGTCGTTGGGAGATGCTGGAGAAAACTTTACAGTGTGATTTTACTCTCCTGTCATCAATAGAAGATCTTGGTCAAAAGTTCAGCTTTGCAAAATGACATCATCTTTAAGTTTGATCCCTGAAGAGTATTTTACCTTAGAAATTCAACACGTCATGTAATTTGAATCGAGCTTTTTTAACCTTTCGGCTATGGCTTTATATATACACCTCTACAACTAACTACAATGTAATTAAAATACCCACCCCGTGTCACGCCCGTGGGTCTGCCTGCCTTCGCTCCTCCGAACTCCAGTTCCCAGGGGGCACGGTCCGATGACGTCACACCCACACTCACTCGTTCCCATTCGCCGGCTTATTGATAACGGCCAGCTGTCAGGGGAGTATATAAGCCACTACCGCACGTGCAGTCGGCGCGAAGCTATGCCAATCTCATTTGCAAGCCTGCGCCCCACTAACCTGTTGTCTTTGTCTCACAGTGATCGACTACCCCTTGGCTTACTCCCCTGGCACATCCCGTATCGGCTTCCTTCTCTCTCTTTGGTCTTCGACCCTCGCCCTGTCCCTGGGTGCCCGATCTAGTCTGTCTCCTGAGTGTTTGTTGTTTCGCCAGACTCGGCGTGTTGACTAATAGACTTTTCTGTTACTGTGGCTCAGCGCGCGTCACGTCCAATCCTTTGCCGTCTGACACCCCGTTGCCTTAATGGCAGCTTCCATTCTTCTGCAACATGCTTGCTTTCTTGAAAATCTGCAGGGGTATTTTTCTGTACCTCCCAAAATTCAGTTCAGAGGTTGATAGCATTTTCGGCTCAAACACATTCAGTGATGCTGGGGCCTCTGAGGGGGCCAGTCCATTGTTCCAGTATATAATTTGGTAAGTTGGAATCATATCACCATCTCCACCTTCTAAGCAGCTTATCCTTCTGGGTTAGTGGGTGTGTTGGAGCTTATCCCAGTGTTTATTGGGTGGAAGGCAAGAAATTCCCTGGACAGGCCACCAGTCCATCACAGCGCAGACACACACATTCACACCCAGAGGGGCTATTTAGCACCTCTAATCCACCAGTCTGCATGTCTTTGGACTGTGGGAGGAAAGCCACACAGACACATGGAAAACAGGCAAACTCCACAGAGAGAGGGCCTCGGACATCCCAGCTGGGAATCAAATCCAGGCCCTTTTTGCTGTGAGGTGACAGTTCTACCCACTGTACCACCGTGCAGCACCGTGCTGCTCCCTGAAGCAGGTATGTACCGCCACACTGATCTGCTCTTTGTATCAATATATAAATGTATATTAGGAATGTGTATTTATATATCATTTCTGGTGTGCTGAGTCAAAGTGCTCATCTTATCTCTGCCCCGAAACTGATAATATATCGCATATCAGCACTTAGCTACTGTACTTTCTCCATGCATTCAGATTTTCGGGAATGATAAATGCAATGGAAATTGCAAAACATCCGTGTTTCTCGTTTCCCAAGGATGTCAGGCATGATTTTAATAAGCAACTTCATGGTTTATTGATAGTAATTATTTTCTGCTCAGCGGCTGTTTATGATCAGGGTTTTCTCTGAGAATGTGTTTAAGAAGGCACACCACATTTACAATTACAGTTTGGTTTGTCACATGGCTTCACAGTTCTGGTTCGGCTTTGCAGAATTCCTTAATAGTGTGGTAGCGCTGGTAATATTTATTAAGAGAAGCAGATACAATCCTTTATGAAGTCTCTATAGTCAGCAATGATTTATTCCTTCCATGTTTAATGGGCCTAGGTTTGGTTTCACAGTAATTCAGAAAGCATTTGCGGCCCAGAAGTCACTACATACTTAAAAAAAACCATGAGAGGAAATTAGGAAGCGGTTTCTCATGGAAACTAAATGGGATTTGTCTAAAACCTTACCGACTCATCTGTTCTGCCATCAAAACAAAACTAGCACTGGCAGATTTCACTATTGTCTGTGAAGAGTGTAGAGCACGAGTGTTGAAGATCTACATGCAAGGCAAAAGACTTTGTCGCCATCCAAAGCAAAACAAGTATCTCCAGAATGGCAACTTTACAGGAAAGGCCAAAGCCGAATATAATTCTAATGTAAGTCAATGGAACCTTGGACTGTTTTCCAAGTGACTCAGGGCCGTTTCTGTTGGTCCATTCCTCATGAAAGTTTCACACAATATAAACAGCAGTGTCATTCAAATAATGCATGAAATTTAATTTTAAAAAGTTTTTCTATGGAAAGTGATGATTTGGCCTAACCTGGGTGGGGTTCTGTGAACATCTCCCAGAGTCTAAATGGGACTATACATTGTTCCTAGCAGGAGTTCAGTCATCACCATTCATATTCCAACACTTCAGCCCTGATACGCATCTATAACAATCTATTCACTTTAAGTCCAGCAACACTGCAGTGCCTTCACTATAAAGTATACGGCTGCCCAGAACAGCATAGGCAGAACTTCTGTTTAGACAAGACCACAAAACCAAGTTCAAATCAAGCAACTAAGAGGCACAAAGATGAGAAAGATACAGGGGTTGGACAATGAAACTGAAACACCTGGTTTTAGACCACAATCATTTATTAGTATGGTGTAGGGCCTCCTTTTGCGGCCAATACAGCGTCAGTTGGTCTTGGGAATGACATATACTGCGTCCTGCACAGTGGTCAGAGGGATTTAAGCCATTCTTCTTGCAGGATAGTGGCCAGGTCACTACGTGATGCTGGTGGAGGTTCGTCCTTCTTGGTGGTATGCTGACATTACCCTGGATACCGTGGCTCTTGATACATCACAAAGACTTGCTGTCTTGGTCACAGATGCGCCAGCAAAACGTGCACCAACAATCTGTCCTCTTTTGAACTCTGGTATGTCACCCATAATGTTGTGTGCATTGCAGTATTTTGAGCAGAACTGTGCTCTTACCTGCTAACTGAACCTTCACACTCTGCTCTTACTGGTGCAATGTGCAATTAATGAAGATTGGCCACCAGGCTGGTCCTATTTAGCCATGAGACCTCCCACTCTAAAATGACAGGTGTTTCAGTTTCATTGTCCAACCCCTGTATATAAGTCACCCAGTCACCCAATCAGTCCCTCTCTAGCTCTCCTGAATTTTGGATCCACCCGTTGTCCATTTAACCCCATTTAAACACTTCCTCATTGCAAAGTTTTGTAATCCTGAGCGTTCATCCTGTTATTTCCACTGCATTACTTTCTGCCTCCCTTTCTTCTCTGACTTTCGATCTCTCTTTGTCCCCTTTTCGCTTCGATCTCATTTATCTCCTGGCTTAGCAAATGCTTAGCAAATCTCCCATCAAATGAACTCATTTTAAGTATAGGTAAACGGTGGTAACTGGTTACAGAAATGCAGAGTTGCAGGGCCATAGACTGCAACAGCATGAGGTTGTAGGTGCTGTGACTGCATTATTGCCGCATGCACCCTTGTGCCACTTACAGCGCTATAAACCTAGCTTTAAACAGCCAATCAGTCTCAGCTATAGAAAGTGATCTACAGAAATGCCAGTGTGCCACAATGAAGTTGATTATGGGCAAGTGTGACATATAGTGGACAGTTTCAGAATAATTGATTTGTTAATTAGAATATGTCAAATATTGGATGCCAATAACCTTCATACAGGGCCGAAGTGTCTATGGTGCAAGTAGGAAGAATTCTAGTGGTAACAGGATTTAAAAAAAAGTCCTGCCCCGACCTCTAATTTTACACAGCATCTTTTTTTAGATTTGTTTTTGGAGGGGTTTTGGAGGGGTCCTTAATAACATACTTTAAGGAACAACACTTGCATCTTCTAACCATAACTGGAGATCTTAATTCAGACTGGTGCTGATAACAGACTGAAGGCCTGAAGCAAAAGTAGCAGACTCTGTAGAGCACCGCCTGCTGTGTCAGCCAGGACTAGACTGGATGATACTGTGGCTGCAGATATACGCTTGGGGATAATATTTATAGTTTGAGAGTTCCTGTGCTTATGTGAGTGAAGGTATACATTAGCTCTAAAAGGCCCAAAACTCTACCAGCCCACCGGGAATTCTCTTGACTCTCCCACTTACCCTCTCCAGACCAAGCTATAATGCAGTTTCCAACAGCATAGCTTTCTACTTAACGTTATACACTACACGACCATAAGTATGTGAAAATAACATCCTTATGTGCTTGTTGAAGCGCTCATTCCAAAATCCTAAAGCACTGATATGGAGTTAGTCCCCTGCTGCTAGAAAACCCACCACTCTTCTCAAAATCCAACAGATTTTGGAACGTCAGTGTGGGGATTTCCTTCTACTCAGCCACAAGAGGAATAGTAATGTATGGTTATTAGGCCTGGCTCACAAGTGGTGTTTCAGTGGTTCATCGCAAAGGGGTTGGATGGAGTTGAGGTCAGAGCTCTGTGTAGGCCGGGCAAGTTCTTCCACAGCAAACCTGGCAAACCATTTCTTCATGGACCATGCTTTGTGCATCGGAGTAAAGTCATGCTGAAGCAGAAAAGAGCCTGATGTCCTTTAGAATGCCATTGTGACCTGTAACGTTAAGATTTCCCAAACAATAAAAAAGTCCCAGACCATTTTCCCCTCAGCACTATGCATTCAGGTAACGTTCTTTCTGTCAGACTGTCATATGAAGAAATTAGATTCATCACTTTGAAAGCACCTCCACTGCTTCAGACACCAGTGGAAGCATGCTTTACACCTTTCCAGATGACACCTAACATTGCAAATAGTGATCCTAGGCTTAGGGACAGCTGCTCAGCCATTGGAAACCAACTCCAGATAAACAGAGCTTGTGCTAGAAGTTCGGAACTTGGTGTTGTGGAACCAGCAAGTGGCCCAAATCCTGTTTTCTCACCAAAACTGATTTTCTTGTTAAGGTCTCCACAATACATGTGACTTTACATTAGTCTGAACAGATTATGCTCCTAACCTCCTGCTCAGGTTTCAGTGTCACCAGCATCTCAGAGGCGCTACTGAACTTCCAATGTCTAACAGGTGGGGTAATCACTGAGAGCATGTTTGAGCTCACTGTATAAAGGGCATGTAATTGGGCCATGGCCACAGTTTTGGTTCATGTCTGAAGTTTGAATTAAGACCACTTTGGCCTTGTTCTACTTGAGTGGGCTCAGTAGTTCTTAGCTGTTCAGACTCCCACACAGACAACACATCTCATGTGTGAAGAAAAAGATTGGGGCCACTTTTACCTGCTGTGTAAACGCAGCCTAAGCTCCTCACCGCAACCCATTCACAGCCCATGCCAGTGTTTGTCTATGAAGACAGTGTAGCGGTCTGTTTGACTCTATGCCCCTGTTAGAAGTGAGCATGCCTGAATAGACGGCTGATTGCAGCTTTGTATTTGTACTCAGCATCTTTCACGCACTGAATAGACCGTTAAATGGGAACTCTGCTGACTTGTTTCCAGTTTCTTAGTATGATCCAGTTCCTGAATAAAGTAATTCAGTTTTGACAGAAACACTCAGAAGGCAAAAGAGACGGGTTAAGTCCTGGGCCCAGGTCTTGAAGCATTCAGACCCTCACAGATCCTGCTGGAAATGGACGGCAGGGGCGAAGCCTACTTCCCGGACAACAGGACTGGGACCAAACTGAGGTTGGAAGTGGAAGAAGGATAATACTGAAACATCAGCACCTGAAAGCAGCAAAACAGGAATCCTGTTGAAGCAGACTGCGTTTGGCCAGAGTAGTGAATGAATGAGTGATGCCGTATTGGAGTCTTCCTGGCAGAACTTGTGCTAAAGCTTTCGTAGTGGGTTAAGAACGAGCCATCCTTGGGGACTGTTTTGCGCCCTGCCATAAATGTATCTCTCTGCCATGAA
This sequence comes from Prochilodus magdalenae, assembly GCA_024036415.1. Lineage (NCBI taxonomy): Eukaryota > Metazoa > Chordata > Actinopteri > Characiformes > Prochilodontidae > Prochilodus > Prochilodus magdalenae. The sequence goes on along the minus strand of JAMWET010006979.1, from coordinate 806,184 downwards.
CGTATATACATCTGAACTATCCTAAAACAATGTCTCAGGCATGAGGCAGTTATATCTATCCAGTGTAACCATTTTTATGTAACCATCTTGGAGGCAGCTTTTAGAGGCCTTAAATGCCTTGGATGTCTGGTTCCTATCACCACCACTGTGAACTGTTATATCTATAACTTCATATCTAAGCACCCTGAATGGCTTTGTTTAATCACAACAATTATGCGAATGGTTATGGAGATCAGTGGACGTCAGAACGTTATGGAATTGCCCTGTGGGATATAAACCTTAGGCTTTTGGAGGGACGCCATTAATAAAATGACCACACATATATCGGCCTGCGTCCCTTCTGCTACAGTTCACTAGAACAGCGGCAAATTAAACGCCATGTTTTATCGCCCGGTGCTCCTTTCCATAAACAGTGATGTGTTCTGTCCTGTTTCAGAATGCCAGTGGCGCTCAAGTGTGTGGTATCCATAACAGTTACAGTGCAACTGTGACATCATGGATCACAGTCACGCCCGATAAGCATACACGGAGCCGAACCGATACGGAGAGAACTGGTTGTCTCCATGTGTCTCTGAGGTTTCAAGTAATCTCAAATAAATACGCTTATGTGGTTTAATGCACTTCTCAAAATGCATAAAGCAGTATGTGGCATAGCTAAAAAAACTTTCCGCATACATCTTAAAGCCTGTATTTTGGTTTAGTCTTATAGATGGCAGAATGACAGAAACATCACCAGGAATTTCTGATTCAAACTTCAGTTTATACCTTGTTTATTGTGATATTGAGCCAGTTCATTATTCTGAATCTTTTAAAAGACAACGTTCTTGTTTTGAAAAGAACAACATTAAAAAGCCATATTTAGTAGCATCTGAAAGTACGTATGAGGTTTCATCAGTTCACGTACAGTAATTCTATCCAGTGTTATGTAAAAGTTGTAGGCTGGCCCAGTTTGCAAATCTCCACCTGCAATTCGGGGGCTCCCATGTAGGCTGCCTACTTCAGTCTTGCTAGTTTTTAATGGCAGCACAATGTTTGGTTGAACAATGCCTCTTCTGAAAATGCTCTTGTTTAGTAATCTGGTCTTCTACACATTAACTGAGATCTTACACATCTTCTCCTCTTGGGAGTCTCAAGTCTTCGGCTTGAGAAATGCCTTAACAATTCACTCTCTCCACCGAACTCTTGGGAAATTGGGCAAGCTTTTAGATTTACAAATATGCTATGCCATATTGTGAAAGTGTTTCAGCTGCTGCAGAGGTGTCCCAGGCGTAGTTACAGTTGCTAGACTAAGAAGGGCCAATGTATACAATGACTGCAAGTTTAATTCACGTTGCTCTTTCTTTTTTGAGTCTTTGCCCCCCAGAATGGCATTGTAGTTTGTATGATAGTGGCTAAAAGCTTCCATTATTTGCTGCATTAGCCTTGTAGGATCAGTGTAAAACTAAAGACGCTAGCTAAAGAAGCCAAATGTCTTGTGTCAGTCGTGTAGATTTTTGGCTGAAGCATCACCGTGAAACATTTCAGAGGTAAACAACAAATGCACTCACTTAGTTTTTGTCCAAAGGCCATGTTTCACTCTGTAGGTCTCCTTTTCCCCATTCTCTGCACTTTGTACTGCAGGAGACACTGAAACTACGTCAGTAGCACACTTTACCGATCTCCACTAAAGGCCCAGAAAGTGGCAGGCCACACACACTCGCTCCCACATGAAAGGCTGAGTTTCTCAGAGTCTTGAAAACAGACAGCTGAGGTAATCTGGGCCTTAATCAGAGCTTTTCTTTTCTCCACTTTCTTCCTCACTTTTATCTGAAAAGGTGTTGTCTTACTGGCGGCTAGCTGCCATTCATGCTAGTGCCAATTACCTCAGCCAGTGTGCTGTGAAAGAAGAGCTCCATCAACAAAGAAAGCTCTGAGGGCTCCGTGTGACAGAGAGAGTCTGAAGCAGAGTCTGAAGAGAAAGAGAGAGAGAGAGAGAAAGAGAGAGAGAGAGAGAGAGAGAGAGAGAGAGATGTTCCACACAAAACAACAGAGATGAGGGGGTTCAAAGGACCGTGAGATTGGGCTGAATGCTCTCGAAGACAAGAACGAGTTAGACAGATCAAAAGAGAGTAAAAGAGTAAAGGAAGAGAAAGAAAAAAGTGAGAGACAGGGAGATGGAAAATGGGAAAAAGAAGAGTAGTAGACAGACATAGTGTAAGAACTGAGAATAAGAGCACAACAAAACGAGTAGCACAGATAAAACAGAAAGGAAAAGTCAGAGAGAGAGAGAAAGAGAGCGAGTGAGAGAAAGGCAGGGGGAGAGGATGAGAAAACAAGATAATAAAGAAAAAAGATAGGAGCACAGGTAAAGGAGAGCACAAAGAAAGAGAGCATGAGAGAACGAGATAACCAGAAGAAGAGGGAGACACAGAGAGAAAAAGTGAGGGAGGAGGGATAAAATAGGAAAGAGGAATGTGAGAGAGAAAGAGTAAGAGACAGATAGATTGAAACAAAGAGACAAAGAAGAGAAGCAGAGAGAGAAAGAGGGAAATAGAAGGGAAGAGAGATAAAGAGAGAGAGAGCATGAGAGGGAGAAGGAGAGACATAGAAGGGGGATAGAGAGAGAGAGAGAGAGAGAGAGAGAGAGAGAGAGAGAGAGAGAGAGAGAGAGAGAGAGACTGTTAGCCTGAGGCTCATTTAGTTGGATCACTCTAATCCACTTGTATGGGCTGGACTAGTGTAGCAGTAGATGTTTGAGTATGACGGGGTGAAGGGTGGCCTTATTTGGATGTTCAGTGCTAACACAGAAGGAGCACGTGGCTAATGACAGTATCATCTGAAGCACAGCAGCTGTGAGCGAAAACAGCTGGAGAGCGGAGGTGATGCTCTGCCATGTGGTCACCATAACAGATTGAGCAACAGCTTACAACACTGCACGCCTTCATCCAGAATGTTCATGTAATGCTCGTGGCAAAAACTGCACCACTCTATTTCAGTCACTCAGGTTCTTGTGCGACCAGAATAAACATGCTTTAGTTTTTCTCTCAACACGCACAGCCAAGTGAAGACAGCCTCTGCAAAATGTTAAATGTCCAGTTTGGTGGCCAGTCACCAGAGCACACATCAGCTAACCTATTCCAAGAACAACACAAGCAACTTTCTCTCCCTTAAAGGAACAATTTGATGAAAAATCAAGCTGCCACAGTTTTCCCCCTTAACCCCAAATGTGCACAATCAGCCAAGACATGTTTAGTGTTGAGCGTGGCTGTTTATTAGGAACAATAACGTTCACACGTTATTAAAGTATAGTTGGTCTTTGGGGAACTGAAACTGAAACTGAGGAGCGGGATCTTGCGGGAGATGCTAGGAGCTACACTGTGGGAATTCCTGCAGACTTACCTGACTTTAGATCTAAACAAGCAAGGTGCATGGTGCCATACATTATACATTCACAGTAGCCATGCTAACAGCATCATCCATCCACGTTCAACTTGGCTTTCATTGGCTGATGTTCTTCACGTTTAACACGAGACAATCAGGTCCAGCCCTGCAGGATAGCGAGTCTGAATACTGAACATATTTATTATATTAATGATTCACATTAGGGCTGGTCCTGACTGGACTGGGAGTAGATCAGAGAAGTAATGACTGCAGTATCGACACCCAACACCAGAGAATAATCTGGAAAGACCTTTGTTTAATATCAGCAGACCTTTCACGATTATTGTAAAAGGCAAGTCAGCCTCAAAACTGGGCCAGTTTTCCAGTATGCAGTGTGTAGTGTGTATGTGGACTGTGTGGTGTGTGTGTTATGGAGTGTGTGCTGTATGTGCGGTGTGGAGTGTGTGGTGTATGCGTGGTGTGTGTTGTGTGGAGTGTGTGGTGTGGAGTGTGCGGTGTGTGGTGTATGTCGGTGTGAAGTGTGGTGTATGTGCATCGTGGAGTGTGTGGTGTATGCGTGGTGTGTGGTGTGTGTTGTGTGCGGTGTGGAATGTGTGCTGTATGTGCGATGTGCAACCTGGTTGGCCATAGGTTCTACCACCCTGCAAAGTTTTGTGGTTCTAGCTCAAGAACTGTGGGTCAAGAATCTCTTATATTTTGAGTGTAGAATAAGAAGAATAAGAAGAAAAGAAAGAACAGGTAGAAGTAAAGCCCCGACAAGCCAGCTTATTTATTCAGAACCTGATTTACCAGCAGTAAACCAGTAAATCAAACTAGAACAACTTCAATGTTCAGCACTCCAGCACTTAAATAACATAACCAGAGGTTTCTCCAGATTCAGCACTCGAGTACTGCAGGCTCTGAATTATTCAACCTCCAACAGCGCTCGGAGTTCTCTAAAAGTTAAGAGAAATGATCATTGCCTTGTATGTAGAAGAAAACGGATACAGAAGAATAGCCTGGGCACTGAGTGCTCCTAGAGATTCCTGGTTTATTGGTTTATCACGCTTCAAGTTTGTATATTTTGCTTAAAAGTCTAGTTTGCAATGAGGGTTGAAGAATTTAGATTGAAAAGCTATCTGGCAACCTTTTACATTAGCCAATTAGCAGAGTAAAACAAAGAGGCTATACCTTTACAATGGAACATCTCTCCCTCACGCTTGTAGTCCCTCACTCACTTCTCAGCACACCTTCCCTCCGTCACTCCCTCCCTCTCTCACTCACTCATCTGAAAGAGGCTATACCAGTCTTTACAATGGAACAACTAACTCCCTCACTTCCTCACTCCCTCACTCACTCACTCACTCACTCCCTCCCTCCGTCACTCCCTCCCTCTCTCACTCACTCATCTGAAAGAGGCTATACCAGTCTTTACAATGGAACAACCAACTCCCTCACTTCCTCACTCCCTCCTTCACCTCTTCACGCCCTCCTTCACTCCCTCACTTCCTCACTCCCTCCTTCACTCCATCACTCCATCACTCCTTCACTCCTTCACTCCCTCCCTCACTCCCTCCCCCCCTCCCTCCCTCCCTCACTCACTCACTCACTCATTCCCTCCCTTACTCCCTCACTCACTCCCTCACTCACTCACTCACTCATTATTAACTCCCTCACTTACTCCCTCACTCCCTCACTCCCTCACACTCCATTCCTCACTCACTCACTCATTCACTTACTCCCTCCCTCCCTCCCTCCCTCACTCACTTACTTACTCCCTCACTCACCCCCTCACTCACTCACTCCCTCTTTTAATCTTCTAAACCACTTCATTCTTTTGGGTCATGGTGGGTGTATGAGCCCATTCCAGAGCTCATCTAGCAGATAGGAGGAAGCTTCCTGGACAGGCAGAAAATCGTGTTCTCTGGACTATTCCAGTCCTGGTGTAGAAGGTAAGTAGGTATGTTTATAGCAGATGTACACTGATCATTAAAAGAACAGTTATATAAATGGTTGCACCCAGAAGGAGTCAACTTGGTGGGTCGTGAGACATGCAAATCGCTGCACCTGACTGACACAACAGCCACGACTACGGACATTCAGCAAGCAGTGATGCCCTCCACATCACAGTACTACATGCATGCTGTTATAGTGACTGCCTTCAACACCACCTCGTCTTCAGTCCCGCTTTTGTCTTAGTGGAGACAACCAACCAATCCGTGCGTGGAGGCATCATGATCAGCACCAAGGTGAGTGGTTTGTTCTCACGCATCACACATCCAGAAGGCCTGGTGTTTCTCCACCTCCACATTTTTCAATTTGGGCCCCTTTATATAATCTCATGTTTATGTGGTTTCTGACACTATTATCTCTGTAAATGGACAAAAGCACAGACACACGTGTGAACCATATTCACACTTTACCAAATAACATGAGCCAGTAGTCATACCTGTCCAATAAGAGAGGAGCTACGGGGCAGGCACAATCATAATCATAAAACCAGTTCCCTTGAAAGCATGTTCAAACCTCAGTTATGCAGGCTATTAGAGTTATTACATACATTTAAAGACACAAATCTGGTGTCACCACAAACAATATGACAGTAACACACAGTAACATTTCAAGAGAAGGAGCTGAGGGACAAAAAGGAATAGTGGGGTTGTGGAAAGGGAGAGATAAAGAGTGAGAGTGTGGGAGAGAGGTGCTTTTTGCCGTTGGCTCTCACCTACAAGCTCTGAGCGAGAGGCCAGACCATGACTGCATTTCTCCTACACTCTGGGATCTCCACCAGAACGCTGACTTTCAGTTACCTTACAGGAGAGCTGGCTTCAGATTAAAATGGAACGTCCCAGCACAGAGGTTTTTCGCTGTGTCCCGTGAGGTCCACCAGCCTGTAAGTGCCTTTCGAGCTACAGCAGAATGAAAGTGCTTATTTCACACAGCAGTGGAGCTGTTTTATCTTTTAGCCTGATATGTGTTATTATATGGAATAACTCCCATTTATGATTTCTAAAATATAATGTGTCAGAATTGTAGACACAATCTAATACAATCTAATAATAATAATCTAATAATCACATACACATACAATAATAATCCATAGTGCCCGGGGAGGGGTGGGAGTTGGGTGCTTTGCTCAAGGGGACTTTAGTCTTGTCCTGGCAGTTCAAGGAATCAAACTGGTGACCCTCCGGTCAGAGGTCTGGTTCCATTCACAGTGAAAGCTAGAAAAAGTAAGTGAACCCTTAAACTGACTAACCCATAGATACTCTTTTATCAGTGTTCATCTCTACCAACTGTGGTTGGTGTGGCACAACAGATAAGACCACTACCTACTACTGAGCTATGATGCCATGTGGGAGACAGGGGTTCAGTTTGTGGTCTAAATGACTATGCTGTGCTACAACAATAAGAGTCCTTGGGCAAGACTCCTAACACTACATGGGCCTATCTGTAATGTAAGTCACTCTGGCTAAGACAGTCAGACACATGTAAACACTGAGTTTAGCTGCAAATACGATTTACACCAGTCTGTGAAGGAATTCTGATTAATTTGCCTTTTTGTGCTAAAGTGTTTGTGTGCCGTTAGTTTACTCAGATCGTGTTTGTCTGTATTTCTGATTTAGATAACGGCCAGATAGCCTTGTCATTCCGAAAGGTTTGCTTTTTTGTGCACCTCTATAAATCTGATTACTTCATAATCAGCAAACGCTTGTGCATAGGCTGTTTGTCCACCAGTAAAGGTGTGGATCTGCACACTTGGTTTTGACCTGCTCTGAAGCACTTTGCTCCACATTTCTGTGTTGTTTTCAATTTTCTTTCCAAATAAACTTGACTTGACGGTCCCCAAAGGAGCAGATTGAAACCCCCCTGTCCAAAGATTAGTCATTGTGAACTGTTGTGTGTGCATTCATGTGTGCGTCCATATAACAGGGTCCTTGCCTTCCCTCAGGCCTTCAAACAAACATATGTTTTGCAGCTTTGTCAGTTTGCAATTTTGCCTGCTGGGTTTTCCCCTGCACCACGGCTTTCTGCAGCTTGTGGGCTGTGCGCTTTTGGGCTTAGGCCACATCGGTCTGGCTTGCCAGTCCGCCGAGACCGACTTCATTATTCAGCAGGCAAAACATCTTGAAGGGAGGAGAAAGAGAGAGAGAGAGAGAGGGAGAGAGAGAGAGAGAGCAAGCCGGAATCCCACGACTACAGATCAGAATAAAATGCACTCCTGCAGAGCTCTACTTCTGGAGGATTTATAGCATGACTTCATCGGCCGCCCCCTCCCCTTTAATATTACTACTAGTCAGAAATGGGACGGGAACATGCCATTTTAATTAGTATCCTCCAACAGATGCAGTTTTATAAAGCCCAGTAACAATGCAAGCTTATTAACCCTTACAAGCCACTGTTATCACTGGCACCAAACTTGCGATGATAAAAAAGAAGCTGGTAATGTCTAAATTACTTCTTACCCGTAGTTCATTTAAAGAAGCAGTGACCTTCTGTGGGAGGTAAGCTCTAAACTGACCCCACATTTGTATTCCTAAGACTTAATGACAAGCGCTCTGCATAGTTATTAAATCTGTTCTGCATAGGGAGAAAAGAACACTTCCTTTTTCCTACAATTGTCATTTCATAACCTCAAAACAGTCTGAAAACAGTCAGCAGTGCAGACATCAGTCTGGCCATACAGAATGTAAATGCTATTCCTTACATAACTTCGGGGTTTAATTGTATGATTGCCTTTATTAGCATAGCAAACTGACAGTAATAACAGTAACGTCTAAATGAGGCCTATGGACCATATTACTAATCCCTTATGATTACATATAGACTGACTGGAACTAACACTATTACAGCGAAGTCAATCCTGCAAACAGAAAAAGGAAAAAAAAGGGAAAATAATGGAGGACTGCAAATTAGATGGTCAAATATTTATACTCAAATAAAGAAAAAAATGTCCGTACAGCTCAGTTTTCAATGCAACATGGGAAAAAAATTATTAAAGGAAACTCCTATCCACTGCAACTATCTAATTACTAACGGGAGTAAATATTGTAGGTGGTCTCTAATTTATACCAAATAACAAACGATTATTTCTTGGTCAACAAGGAGCCTCGAGGCCGGGTTTCCAAGAACAACATCAATCAAGACGAGGACTGGACTAATCTGAACCTGCTGTACTCTAACACTCTCCAAACATTAAAAACGCCATGGAAAATACAGGGCTCATAATCCATCACAAACACGCACAAATGGAACATGTAATACTCACCTAAAGCCAGAGGGATGAAAGGCTACATGCATTCAAAAGGTACCACCTGTATTAAAAACACATTAATGGTGATAGCAATAAGCTTAACCCATAAGAGCCCACAGTGACGTATGTGTCACAAGCCTTTTAAACATCTGTAAAGTTCTTTATACAGCTTTATCCTTCACCTGAACACACGGAGTCCCTTAGTGACCTATACCCAACATCCTGGATGCAGTCACATGACAGTAGGTGAACATATGACCTCATTTACAAATAGGCAATATGCTTGGTTAGTGCAGTTAGAGACAAAACCAGCTCATTTACAGTCTCGTTTTTGGACCTAAAAGGTTTCAACCCATTTAAGAGCTCTAATGTTCATATACCCATATTCCATATAACATATACTATATTACATACACCCACATTCTATATAACATATACCCATATTCTATATCACATACACCCATATTCTATATCTCATATATCCATATTCTATATTACACATACCCATATTATATATAATATATACCCATATCTATATTACATATACCCATATTCTATATTACATACACCCATATTCTATATCTCATATACCCATATTCTATATCACACATACCCATATTCTATATAACATATACCCATATTCTATATAATAAATACCCATATCTATATTACATATACCCGTATTCTAAATTACATATATCCACATTCTATATTACATATACCCATATTCTGTATTACATATATCCATGTTCTATATTACATATACCCACATTCTATTTTACATATACCCATATTCCATATTGTATATACCCATATTCTATATTACATATACCCATATTCTATATTCCATATACCCATATTCTATATTACATATACCAATATTCCATATTCCATATACCCATATTCTATATTACATATACCCATATTCTGTATTACATATATCCATGTTCTATATTACATATACCCACATTCTATATAACATATACCCGTATTCTATATTACATATACCCATATTCTGTATTACATATACTCATATTCTATATTACACATACCCATATTCTATATTACATATACCCATATTCTATATTACATATACCCATATCTATATTACACATACCCATATTCTATATTACATATACCCATATCTATATTACATATACCCATACTCTATATTACATATACCCATTCTGATGCCATTTCTAGAACACCATGATGGAATACCAGTTATGAAACTGTTGTTGTTGTGACATGTGCTACCGGTATTATGACTCTATTTACACAAGACACCATGTGACCTCTTGGTCACAATAAGACAGATCCTTTATGATCTTATGACTGTCCCTTCATTATTTTCCCTTAAGGGGACACGGATCTGGACTCTTATGGGTTAACATATAGCCCAGCTTCCAAAACAACTGGGGACGCTATGCAAGCTATCAATAAACTCCAAAGAAAACATATCAAATGCTGAAACTCACTCACTTCTAAACCACTTTATCCATCTGGGGTCACAGGGGTGCTTACAGAATTCAGTGGGCAGAGAGCAGGAAATGCCCTGGATAGGGCGCCAATCTATTGCAGGGCAGGCACACAGACATACACACTCACACCTATGAGCCATTTAGCATCTCCAAATCAGCCGACTACATGCCTTGGGACTGTGAGAGGAAACTCCTCCCTGGACACCCCACCTGAGAATCAAACCCAGTACCTTCGTAGGCGACAGCACTACCCACCGTCCCACCATGCCGTCCAGTGTTGTGACTGAGATGTTGTTGTTGATGTTATTGATACTGAACTGTATATAAAACATCTCCAATACGCCGCATCAAAACAGCAAGGCACATGCTATATCGTTGTATATCGCTTCCTCTGACGAACCTTGAAGTTAAGTGCACATGAAGTTGCTGCGACTTTGCCAAACCGCATAGTCAGAACGCATCCCCTGATCTCTGGACTTAATGCTTCGATTCATTTTAATATGTCTTTAATCAGCAATATAATGCTCACTTTATGACTTGTGTATGGAGCACAAAAAGAGCAAACGACTGAGGCCAAGAAATAAACAGAATTTCGCTGAATGACTGGAGAGCAGGAGACATAAGAACAGCCTAATTATTTTCAGGGCGTTTAGTCATGAGTAGAAAATAGGGAAGGAAAGAACTCATATTTAATTTCGGCTTTTTGAATCTCAGCACTCTAAAAACCCTCAAAACCAACAGGAAATCCTTTCTTTGGTGTTAGCTCATGAAATGCAAAGAAGGCAGGCTAAGCAAAGCTACAAATCATACAAGAGGACAGGGGACTCTCAAGTGGAGCCAATGACCTTGCTTGCCTTAAGAACATTTGCATAGACTTTAGAGAGTTTATGAGTTCCAAATGATTGTGCATACAAATAAGCCATCTGCCTCCTCTTTGGGGAGAATACTCTCCATAACATGGTACAGTTATATGAGGTCACTTTAATCTTTAGGCAAGGCCCATCCTGAAGTGCAAGCGAGAATCTTGAAGGGGATTTTTATGCTCATTTATATGCTTCAATATTGAGAGAACACTCGATTCATAATTTCACATTAATATGATCTGAGGTTATTTCTTTCACTCGTTTTATTGAAGGCAAAATGTGCCAGAATCTTTCTGGTTTCAATTTAAATTACACCATACCACCTTAATCCAGTCCAAATGGGGCTTAAGCTTTTCTTAGCTTAGCTGCTAACAGTTAGCTTGGAAAGTAGGACAGTAAACAGGATTGCTCTATGCTTGAATATGGGATCAAACATGGTCACGTCTTAATACACATGGACGTATGTCCTGATGTGTACCCTTGTGCTAAAAGGGTACAGTTATATGAGGTCACTTTAATCTTTAGGCAAGGCCTATCCCAAAGTGGAAGCGAGAATCTTGAAGGGGATGTTTATGCTCATTCTTATGCTTCAATATTCAGAGAACTCTCATACTCTACCTCTGTATTTACCCTCTGTCTAAAATATTTTGTTAGATATTTAGAAGAATCAAGCCCAGTATGTTCTGATTGGTCAGCTCGCCTATGTTCTTATAATGTAGTCAGATCTGCTGTGTCAGTTTGAGCCAGCGTCTGATCCTGAAAGTCAGGCAGAACTAGCTTGTAGACCTTTAGAGATTTGAGAACCAAATTTAGTGGTTGGTGTAGCTCAGTGGGTAACACAACTACTCAGCCACCTCTACATGTGGGAGACTGGGGTTCGATTCCCAGTCTGGGTGACTATGCTGAGCTACACCAATAAGAGTCCTTGGGCAAAACTCCTAACACTACAGTGGCCCACCTGTAATCATTAACCTTGTAAGTCGCACTGGATAAGAGCGTCAGCTCATTAATGTAAATTTACACCCATCCAGACAACATCTCTTTCAGGGAAGGCCTTGAATAGTTCTGCACAACAATGCTAAACCACATACTGCATCCATCACAACAGAATGCCTTCGCAGAAAAAGCTTCCAGGTGCTGAATTGGCTTGCCTGCAGTCCAGACCTTTCACCAATAGAAAACATTCGGTGCATCATGAATGTAAAATCTGGAAAAGAGGACCCAGGACTGTTGAGCAGCTAGAATCTTACATCAGACAAGAATGGAACAACATTCCTGTCCCAAAACTCCTGCAATTGGTTTCCTCACTACACATATGTCTACCGACTGCTGTTAAGAAAGAGGGGATGTTGCACAATGGTAGACATGGCCCTGTCCCAACTTCCCAAATTTTGTTCCAAATTCTAATTTGAATTATTGAATTACTGAATGAAATGATAAAATGTCTCACTTTTAGCATCTGATATGTGTTCTGTGTTCTATAGCTAATAAAACATGGGTTTTTGGATTTGCACATCACTGCATTCTGTTTTTATTTACATATATTTACACAGTGCTGAACTGGGGACTTGGGTTGTGCCTGATGATTTCTGCTTATGCTTACTCATAAGATAATATTCATTAGTTATTGTATTTGCATTCTTTTAAATACAATATCTAACGGTCCGATTCGGGTGTGGTTAGTTTTCCATGGAGTGGTGGGTTAATGCCAGTCTACAACAGGATAGTAATGTTAAGAACCGATTTACACAGGATAAGGAATCTTGGTTTAAATGGTAAGGATGGTAGTGGCTACATGATTTAGGCACCTCATTTAGTCCAGAAAAGAGTGGAAGACAAGAAGTCAAAACATTTAACTGAGCTGCTATTCCATTTACCCCAACCATCTGTTAAGTGAATCCACTGTCATTAGCGTGGAATTCACAGCCAACAGCCAACAGCCAACATCACAGCAAAAATCGAACTTCTTTCCAGAAAATTTTACATTCTGAAGTCCCGAGTTTGAGCTAGGACACACATCTGCTTAACTTTGGTCAATAGCTCTTCGAGTGCTTCCATACTTAGGCAACTCCTGGTCCACAGGAAATGGTAACATGTCGATTCATAATTTCACATTAATATAATCTGAGGTTATTTCTTTCACTCGCTTTATTGAAGGCAAAATGTGCCAGGATCTTTCTGGTTTCAATTACACCATACCACCTTAATCCAGTCCAAATGGGGCTTAAGCTTTTCTTAGCTTAGCTGCTAACAGTTAGCTTGGAAAGCAGGACAGTAAACAGGATTGCTCAAAGCTTGAATTTGGGATCAAACATGGTCACGTCTTAATACACATGGACGTATGTCCTGATGTGTACCCTTGTGCTAAAAGACCTTGTGTACGATATCCTCTCAGTTTACAGCATTGCACCGATTAGCCTCACTGTTAGCTTTAGCATTAGCTGTAGTGTTGGCTTATCTGAAGAGGGAGCTGGTCCAGCTTTCGTCTTTATTAGACTGTTAGTTTATCATCCTGTATTTACATGTGCCTTCAGGATGCCTTAATGTAATGCCGTTAAATGGCCAGCACTGATATTTTGTCAGGTGTTTTTATGTAATAACTTTCCGATATACTCTTCTGTGTGCTGTGAATGTGCCATTGTGCTACTGACCTGCTACAGCACTGCTGTGTCTGATCCAGTCGTATCAGTTCAACACACAATAACACGTCACCACCATGTCAATGCCATTGTAATGCTAAGAAATAAGAGAGGCCAAAACTCTGTAACATACTGGAACATAGAATTACCTAGCATATGCTAACAACTTCGAATCAAAGAGAGAAAAATAACCATGAATACATTCCTTACAGAAGACGTGCTAACGCTTGCATGCAGATAATGCATAATATATTTCAAAAAATATAAAAGTATATCTTGTATCTTACTTCTGTCTGTTTTTATTTTATGACAACTGCCCTGCACTGCTCTTTACATACAGTGTGTATATTTCATTATGAATAAATGGTTCAAAGTTGCTTTTATTAACCCACATTAGAAGTTATAGATGGTTTTTAATTCCTTTGTAAAGTTAATATTTTGGAGGTTTAATGTGACAGTGACAATATAAATACGATAATATTATTGAATAATATATAATTATACCTTGCAATATTGCAATAATGGCTACTGATCATAATGAACTCCTGGCTGTTAACTGAAAAAAATAAAATATTATACTTTATGATTAACGTTTCAGTTTTTTGTACAATTTTTGTACACAAAGTGAAACAAAACGAGATTGTTTAAACAGCATAAATCCATTATTCTATTATTTACATAATGTACATAATTTAGTCAAAAAGATAGAAAAATAATTTCAGATGTATGCATATTAATAAAGATGTATTAAAGCCATATGCTGTACACATAAAGTATGACTCGCTTCCAGCAAACTGGACAGCTCAGTCACACTACACTCACTTTACTGTCCTTCCGCTAAATTGCATTAAAAAAGAAAATGTTTAACTGGGATGAACTCAGCAGGACGACATGAGCAACTAATAAAGAGATTTATCAGAGTCAACTCTGCTTTTATTATATGGGCCAATAAAACCATGAGTTACCTTCCTCCTTATTAAAGAAAAACACTGACTCATCAGACTATTGACCAAATGTCTAGAGCTTATGACAGAGGCCCACAGGTTCACTCCAAACTAAAGGCCGGTTTAAGGTTCTTTTGTCTGAGAGAGGTGTCTTCACTGGATTACACAGCCTGTTTGTCTTAACAAAGGCTTAATGAATGGCTCTTGTCTATGAAAAGTCTGCTTAATAGCCTAAATGGGGCAGCTGCTGGAAATTCTTTAATATGACCGAGGTGTCCTTATAGACTTGCTATTCTGTAATTTGATTTCAGCCATGATATTTAACTCACTCCTCACAATTCAAATAGCTGCTTGACAGCATTGAACTTGATTCCTCTAAATATCTACTCAGTGATCTCACTCAAGGCTCATCCAAAAACCTGGTTTTAAAATTCTGCGGTATTGTCAAGGTCTATGAAAAGGAAGAAAAAAACACTGGGTCTCTAGGAGCTATTGAAAAACAAATTGACAAATGTTACTGCTCGTGCTGCCGGGGCAGCCAGGGCCTTCTTGTACCGAACGCCAGGTTTCTGTCCAGGGCAGCAGGCTGTAGATTTACAGCTCGGATTAGAATATCAGGGACACTCAATCCACTCTGTCCTTTAGATCCTCCAAAAAACCCACACAGCTACAAAAATGTAGCATCTTCCACCAGTGAAAGACATCTGCTTAAATCTCAAGACACTTGTAAGTGCATGCACACAATCCTTGTCTGGTGTATAGCTTTTTAAATGGCTCAGGGTCAGTGAAGATCAAGCTGATGATTAGACTTAGCATAGGCCAATGCCAGAGTGATTAGGAGGGTAAAGCAAATAAGCACATATCCATAATGTAATGTAATGTAATCTATCTATCTATCTATCTATCTATCTATCTATCTATCTATCTATCTATCTATCTATCTATCTATCTATCTATCTATCTAGTAAACAGGCACATATAACTATTAGCGCTTACATGTGAAAATACTTTCTAACTTTCTATTTAAAATTCCAGCAATAAACACAATAATTAAAAAAAATAATTGTACCTGTTAGTGTGCTACTTTATTTGATTCATAATAAACAAAATATTCAAAGCAAAAACAATTTTGAGTAACATAATTAGATTTATTTTTACACTTTGTGTTATATTTGTGGTTGGTGTAGCTCAGCGGATAACACCACTACCCACCAAGTAGCCACCACCATACGTGGGAGACTGGGGTTCAAATCCCGGTCTGGGTGACTATGCTGTGCTACACCAATAAGAGTCCTTGGGCAAGACTCCTAACACTACACTGGCCTGATTAACCTTGTAAGTCGCTCTGGATAAGAGCGTCAGCTAAATGCCAGAAATGTAAATATTTAACTTGATTACATTGAAATGAAAAAATGTAAAAACAAATGTGGATTATTTGGAAGATTCTGACCTATTTTCATACAAAGCGCTTTATTATTTTAATGTTTTCTACAAAGTTAAGCAAATTTGTTTTTTGTGGACAGACCAAACACTTTTGCGTTGTATGAGCATCACAGTCACAAATCATTCCAACAATTGTTGAAACATCTTGTAAAAAGTTTAATGGGCAATTGGACTTTTCTACCTGTAGTGGGTTTCTGCATACTCAAGATCAGCAGTAGCTATATAGATATTCTCATGTGCATAGAAAAAAAGGTAAACAATAATAATAATAATAATAATAATATAATAATAATAAAAAATTCTGTCTTCCAGAAAATTTTATAAAAATGTTTATAAATGAGACCCTGAGAATGAAAATGAGAAACTAATCAAGGGGTTGGGCATTTCTAATCAATGTTTCTCTAATCAAGATTAAACAAATTATTAAAATCACAAATACATACTATATGTCAGTGTTGAATAACTTTTACTTTGATTTCTTTAAGTTAACTTGCAGACACCCTTTTATAGAAAGACGAGTCAGCATCTTTCCACTCGGCACTGATGGCTTGATACAGTCAGAAAACGCTGCCAAGTTCATTTGTGTTTAATGTGAGACCAAATATTCTTTATAGCGTTTAAATCCAGACTCCGGCCAGGCCAAACCATCAGCACAGAACATTTATTTCATCGTGTATATTTTAAAACAGCTAGATACAATTTGATAGAATAGCTTGTGGTGGCCCGCTAAAACACCTGGACACTTTAAACACATTAGATACTTCGTGACTGTGTGTCTGAAGTTTAAAGAGCTCTGTGAGAGAAAATAATAATCCCAAGAACCTTCGTTTTTCAGAGTATGGTCATTTTTCATAATGAGGCATATATCTGAAGACAAGACCTACAGGTACCTTTAAATGAACTGTTAGATTGGGAAGCAAACCACAAATGTTAATAGTACTTCTACAGAGTCATTGTGCAATTTCACATGAGCAGAGGGGTGTAAATGACACATGTACCACAGATGTACAGACTTTGTGACACCAGCCAAAACAACTAAAAACTAGAAGCTGTAAATCAGCACAACACGTGGAATCCATCCAAAATCTGAAAAGGGAGAAAAGTCACATTTAGACTCCACCCTAATGGAGTTTAACCTTAGACAACCTCTCCCAGCCTTGCATTCACGCTGCTTTTAGACTCAAGTGTCTGCACTCAGGCCTTTTGCCCCTTTGCTGGAAGCATGAAACCCTTCAATTATATGGCCACCCCATTCAGAGGGCAGCTAACCAACACTCACTGTGCTCCAGATCCGTATTTAGCATGGACTAAGTGCTAGAACCAGAATGGAGAGACAGGTTTGTTAGGTCAAACCGTATCCTGACCATGGCCTGATTGGCAGGCTTGCTCAGCACTAAAATGGTACACTGAGGAGATAAATGTAAATACCCAAGATCTTTACTTTCAATGCCTCTGCCCTCGTTCCCAAAGAAGTAGTGACCATTGACCCAAGCTCCAAACAAATTACCAAATGTTTCTCTGTTTTGGACTTAAGTTTGAAACACTTGGCTTAAAGAGGTTTCAGAGTAACTGAAGGAGAAGGATGTCCATTTTGCCTGGTTCTAATAAATGACCACTACTCAGAGCAGCACCATGACTTTCTCTGACTCAATACACAATGCTACCTTTGGTGTCAGAAGTGGGATCAGAAGATAGTCCCCGCCTCCTCCCAAATACCTCATGCGTGTGCTGGTAGTTTTGTGTGGAGGACAGTTACTATGGGGTAAAAATAGGCAGCTAATGGCGACCTCAACCTGTTGTTTCCATGTGTTGTTATGTACCTTGAAAAAAAACAGCTGCCAAAAAGTGTTGCCCAAACTGGAGTCTAAAAATACTAACAGATGTAGAGAAATCAGCACACCCTGCTTCCACTGTGAGAAGACAACATAACGCTATAAGTCTGAAAGTATGTGTAGCTGTCCATACTGTCAGCAGCTGTCGCTGTTACTGAGAGGAGGAAATCAAACAAAGAAGCTGCGGGCATTCTCAGAACAAGACACCAGCCCACACCTTAGCATCACTGGCAGTGTTTGGGATTATTTGGACAGTGAGAAGCAGAAAAGACAGTTCTACAACTAAACTTTGCGTTTCTTTGACAACTTAAAGCAAGTGTCCTAAAATGTAAGCTGTATTAAAGACGCAGTGCTGACTGAGAGATTTGGTTTTACATGAGTTGCTAAAGCTTCTATGTAATTCTATAACATGTTTTCAGACATTTTCTTAAAGCTCTGGAATGACAGCAATGGAAATTAAATAGTTGGAGGGCTGACTTCACCCCATACTTCGCCTAATCCAGCAAGGACAACATCCTTAAGTGACCCAAGAAATCACAAAAAATTTATACTTCAGACATTAATTCTGGAACTTTACAACATGAAGCAACAGGCGAGGAGCCATTCGGGAAAATGGTGTTTTGGAAAACTGAAAAATTTTTATGAGAAACATCTGTGCACAATCAGAGTGCCTTAAAAAAACTTGTATCCTTTGATTGTAACCTTTGATTACAGCCTGCCATGCATAATCAGCAAATTGCTGTCCTTGTGAACCATGGTGCCCTGCTAGTCGTACTCTGGACTCTGGATTATGTTCGACTATTTGCCAATGCCTACAAACCATGATTAGCACTAGGTTGGATCTTCCAATAAATTTGCACATGATATTCCAGAGGTTTCTTGGGTTGATTGCTCCATTTGAGTAATATCAGATTCTATGGCGGATCATCTTAAGGCTCTGAACTGCTGTGCCAAACAAAAATGACATCATGGCATCACCTCTGTAATGCTGATGGGAGCCGTTGCTAGATTACCATACTTATATACCACTTTCACCACAGATTTAGGACGAATAAAATCAGCAGTTCTTGGTACGTCACTGCTAACGATGTGTGGTTTAAAAAAGACCGTTGGTGCTCATTTCCAGAGGTCCAGAAGACTATACACTGGCCTGAGGAGTAGTACAACTGTGCTCTTTTCAGTGATTAAGCTGCATACAATACTTTTGTGATTACCTAGAGTGATCCAGAACGAACCATCCAACATCAGTACCTAACCCAGCTAATGCTCTTGTGTATGCAATCACATCCTCACATCAAAGTTCAATAATCAATGAGTGTAAAGCCCTCCCAGAAGAGTAGAGGCTATTACCGCATCAAACAGAGGGAACAAACGAATAGTGTCAGCACTCAAGGAGCACAACTGAATTTCTGATAATGGTTAGTGTTAGACTGAGGTAATGGGTCTTGTGATTCAGTCACTAAATGGTTTGGACAATGCGAACATGTGATTTGCATATAATGGACATCATGCATGAAGTGACTAGAATCAATAAATCATTAAACAAACTGTCACATCAGTGAAGGTTTACTTACCGGCATAATTTAAAGTGAAAAGTGAAATTTCCCCTTACCTCAGAGGTAGTGGCCCAGCCAAGACTTGTTTGCTATCCAGATTTTGCCTCTTTGGTTTAGCACTGGAGCTAGGAGAAAGGGTGCTGCCAGGGATAATGGGCACCATGAAAAGGGGATGTTGAGACAGGGCTGGTTCATTGATGGGGTATAGGGTTAAAAAGACAGGGATGGTTCATTGGTGGGGTATAGGGTTAAACGGACAGGGCTGGTTCATTGGTGGGGTATAGGGTTAAAAAGACAGGGCTGGTTCATTGGTGGAGTATAGGGTTAAAAGGACAGGGCTGGTTCATTGGTGGGGTATAGGGTTAAAAAAACAGGGCTGGTTCATTGGTGGAGTATAGGGTTAAAAAGACAGGGCTGGTTCATTAGAGGGGTAAAGGTTAAAAAGACAGGGCTGGTTCATTGATGGGGTATAGGGTTAAAAGACAGGGCTGGTTCATTGGTGGGGTATAGGGTTAAAAAGACAGGGCTGGTTCATTGGTGGGGTATAGGGTTAAACAGACAGGGCTGGTTCATTGGTGGGGTATAGGGTTGCAAAGAAAGGGCTGGTTCATTGGGAGGGGTATAGGGTTGTAAAGAAAGGGCTGGTTCATTGGGAGGGGTATAGGGTTGTAAAGACAGGGCTGGTTCATTGGTGGGGTATAGGGTTGTAAAGAAAGGGCTGGTTCATTGGGAGGGGTATAGGGTTGTAAAGAAAGGGCTGGTTCATTGGGAGGGGTATAGGGTTGTAAAGACAGGGCTGGTTCATTGGTGGGGTATAGGGTTGTAAAGAAAGGGCTGGTTCATTGGGAGGGGTATAGGGTTGTAAAGACAGGGCTGGTTCATTGGTGGGGTATAGGGTTGTAAAGAAAGGGCTGGTTCATTGGGAGGGGTATAGGGTTGTAAAGAAAGGGCTGGTTCATTGGGAGGGGTATAGGGTTAAACAGATAGGGCTGGTTTCTTTGGTGGGGTATAGGGTTAAACAGACAGGGCTGGTTCATTGGGAGGGGTATAGGGTTGTAAAGAAAGAACTGGTTTATTGGGAGGGGTATTTTCTTTTATATATCTATATATTTTATTTAACCTTTAGCTTAACTAACAGTAGGGAACACAAAAGGGGGAGGGGAGAAAAATGAACCACATCAAAACATCAACAGACACATCTTGGGCCTAAAAATACTCAGTAAAAATATCCTTTATGTGAATCTTAAAGTTAGAAACGGAGATAGAAGAATCCAGTTTTCATGTTTTTGTAGTTCCAGTCGTGTGCAGCAGCAGACTGAAATGAACAGGAGCCACGGGAGGTGTTAGTTTTAGGGGCTTTAAGTTGAATATAGGTAGAAGGCCTGGTGTTATACTGAGCAGATGCACTAGGGTCTGTAAGTATTGTGGTGTTAGTCCTAGAATCATCTTATAAATGAAGACAAGCCAGTGAATGGGGTGTAGATGATGGGCTGGTTCATTGTCAGGGGTATAGAGATGGAAAGTCAGGACTGGTTCACTGGTAGAGGTATTGAGACAGGGCTGGTTCATTGCTACTAAGGCTAACTAACAATACAAACCAACAGTCACCCAAATGTTTTGTTTTGGTCCATCCTAAACCACATCCAGTCAGACAGGTTTGTCAGTGGGGTTTAGGATACAGTATGACTGCAGGACCAGCCACCTTAGACAAACGGGCCTTGTGCTAGACTTGGCGTCATGCAGACATAGCGATGCCACAAATACTGTGAACTAAAGTTATATGTACATGACCAAAAACAAAAGAAATGCTCAACTAATTGTTATTCCATATTTTTCGGTGCTATTGCTGCACGTAAAGCGGTGAAAGTGGAATTCCACACAATGACTGTTATCTTAAGTGTGTGTTCATGTACATGTTTTTTTTTTTTTGTATAGTTAGCAGTAAGGCATACGGTGCCCTATAACACCGTAATGAAGACCTGGAAGTGGTTTACAGGCAGTTTTGGGGATGTATTTTTGGGGAATGTTTGCAACATACAGCCTTCTAGCTTTAATGCTAAAGTAAAGAAGCAACATTTTTGGAACATGTCTTGATGGATCAGATACATCTGGAGTAAGTTTGTTCCCATGGGACGAGATGTGATGTTGTAACAAGAGTACATGTCTAGAGAGCACTTCACATACTCTGCTTAAAGAGATAAACTTATGAGACGAGACGTCTTGGCTTGTTCGCCACAGGATATGGTAGAATGATAAAAGCCTGGCCAGATGTTTACAACTTGATGTTTTAAACACAGACATCAGTGATCTTGATATATGTCCATTACCACCCATAATGGAGGAGCATGTTTGTTTTTCAAATGCAAAGGAGATTCCAATTGCATACGCGGGTCAGAAACGGACAGGAATGTAACTCGAGGCCGTTCTCGTCACGTGCCTTGCAGTAGTGAGAGTAGTGAGATGTCGTTGGGTTCAAATTCAAGTCTTTCTTTCTCAAACATAGTAGCCAGTGGTGGATGAAGTACACAAACCATGGAGTTGAGTTAAAGTAGAGATACACAAAAATTAAGGTTCCTCCCTTTAGACCTCCACATGAGTAGAAGTACTAAAGTATTTACCTATAGATGTACTTAAGTATGGAGAGTAACAGTAGCCCTAATGCCCTATTATCATTTCTGCAACAAGACTCTCAATCCACTCATTTTAGGTGAAGAGACTTTAGAGTCACTCTCGATCCACCAGTCTTTTAATAGAAAGACTGGTGGACCGAGTCTTTCTATTAAACACTGACTAATTCTCTCTATGCAAATGATCATAAGCACAAAACACTGAAGGAGAACAGTTTCCATTAGCTAGAACCAAGCTCAAAAAAAGAAAAAGAAAAAGTGTGTGCTGTACCCTGATTGGTGGGCTTGCAGATACACAACAAGCTACTTAAGTCCAGTAACTAACTGCATTGACTTCATTACTGTTGACCACTGGCAGCCACCTCTCTTTTATTCCAGATGTGAATGACAGAGGAAGCCACACACAGCTACTGGTAGCTCATCATGACTTCTGTAACTTGCCTGGAGATCTTGTAAAGCTAACGTAGGTATAGGCTGGTTTATGAATATTTTTCCTTTGCAGAAAGGAACACATTTTAAACGCATCTCATGTGTTCGCTGCACGCGAGGCACACGTCTACAAGCCAAATCCAAAAGGGTTTTCTGGGACTTTCCTGAAAAACACTTCCCCAAGTTTGAGCCTCGCCTTCACAAGGGATTGAATTGGCTTGCAAATTTCACTCTCGGTTTGCTCCCACCCTAATAAGTCTATGTTTTTGGCAACATTTAGCCCCAAATTTTTCCCAGTCTCCAAATGTTCTGGATATTAGGTTGCTTCTGGCTCGGCAAGACGAGTGTATGTAGGAGAATTGTGTAGATGTAATTTTTAATAAAAAAATTTTAAATGCTTGACATACCGTTTTTATTGAAACTTGGTGAAGCAGGTTTCTTATTAAATCTTATTAAATCTCAGTGTAACACAAAGGAATTCCATGGCAATGGATGTCAAGCACCCCTGAACTTCTGGCACTGACTGTACTGTAATATTTAAATGCGGATGTCAAAATGTCAATGCACATAGTTAAGATTTAAGGTACCACCTTTAACAAAGCCACATATTTTATTGGTACAATTGGCATTGCAAATCATATCAAAGACCAACTAGATCCAAAAATCATATCTATAATAAATAGGCAGGTGAGTAATTTGGATGGCAAAGTTATATATGTATTACTCCCTCCTATGTTTATACTGAATCAGACCTGACGCGAGGACATGGCAGCTTCAGTATGGTCTTATTGGACTAGATGATGTGTTGTATGTTGAACAGTATGTGCTAGATTTCCTCCGCAACCTTCCTGAACAATACTGTTTCTTTTTTATTTTTTTTATTGCTCTTTGCTCTTGAGTTCTTGGTAACCCAAGGTAGGCCTCTCACTGTTACTGGAGATCTGAGAAAGTTCTGCACAAGGTGGTTTTCATTAAAGCAAACCCCTCTGGGGCAGCTAATGTCTTGTAATAAAAGGTTACAGAGATAAATTTGTCACACCGTTATCAGGTTTTGTCAGTAAAGGAGTCTGTTAAGCACAGAGTTTTTCATGCAACCCTCACAAACACAGCAGAAGAAGCTGAAAAAAATAAAATAAATAAAAACACACACCAGTAGAAATCTTATAAAAGTATAATGGAAAGCTGGAGGTTGGGCTTCTGCACGTATCCTGGAGCCAGGGTCTTGGGTTCGTTGTGTTAGGAGAGAAATCAGAGAGGCATGCAATGAACGTTGTGTGTAAACGGCAATTTTGGTCTAAATCAAATCCATGCATGGACGAAGCCAACACTGAGTGAAAAGCTGAAAAGTCCATTCTAAGAATACGCTACCTAGGAATCTTTTGATATGCTGTTTGCTCAGAAGGGATTAAGCTAACTGAGCTTTTTATGTAAACTGTATGCCCACTATGTTTCTGCAGGTCACATGTTGTACATCCCTTCTTCAACACAACTACACAACGAGTTATGTAATTTGCCCAGCTTGTTCTGTACCACAGCTAGATGAGTAACAAACTATAGGAATCTAGAAGCAATACAAACAAATGAAAACAGATTTAGTGTAACTCATACTAACCATACTTTAGACCATACTTTTTGTCATTCATTTATTTATCATTTATACTGCTTATCCTCCTGGGTCATGTGGGGATGCTGGAGCCTATCCCTGGGCTCATTTAAGTACCTACAGGGCAGTTTAGTATCTCCAATGTGCCTGTCTGAAAGTCATTCAGAAGAAACTCAGACCCAGGAAGAACTTGCATACTCCACAAAGGAATTACCCTGGTTACCCGGCCGGGGAATCAAACCCAGGACCTTCGTGCTGTGAGCTGACAGCACTACTTATATAACTTTCTACTTTCAACCACATTAAATAAAGTTCTTTAAGTTACCCTGGTAACCCCTTTGCTACAGCATAGAACACTGTGGGCTGTGTTGAACTGCTAGTGAGCAACGAGGGGTGAGGGAAGAGGTTTGAGATCCCCATAAAAAATACAAATAACTATTCACAGCTCTTAACAAAAACAGCGGTGCTGAGATAAAATGTCCGGCATGACAGGGGCTTTTCTTATTTCCAAAACAGGCCCATTAAAAAAATGTATGCATTTATCATTTGGAAAAATTGTCATGATAAAAACATACTGGCTAGCAGTTAGCTAAAGCTGTTACTACCAAACTACTGTTGTTCATTGGTGATCTTAGCGAAGATTTTTTAGGTTGTTGTTTTTTCCCCTGAAATGTCTCGTGGACAAAGTGCAGCTGCTTTTGTGGCTGTTAGTGCAGCCTGAGTAAAGATTAAATAATGGGAAGAACAGCAATGCTACAAGTATAAATAGCACAGAGCTTTAGCAGACATGTGTAAGTGTCCTCATAGTCACTGGTTGAAAAAGCCCAGTTGTTTGAGTTGAAATCTGAACCCGGAAAATGCAACCAGATGACGAGCTGCCAGTTGAACATCACCATTTGTTTCCCAAAAGACCAGCTGTACCTGGTTTACACTTTACATTCTCTCTCTATCTGGATATATTCTGGATATATATCCCTCTATTAGGCTGACTAAGGTAGAGCAAGCTAACAGGCTAACAATAATGCTAGACTTCAAGTTTAAGTTATTAAATTAAGCGTCACATAAAAACTCAGGGTCCCTCAGAGTTTAATGGTTTCCTTTTTCACACTCAAAATTCCAGTCATGAAATCTTTTGCTATTAGCTGAAGTGGTGAGTCATGTATTAAATGAGCTACAATGCTAAACACCACAGCCCAGGACTGGAGCCTGACCTTAAAACTATATTTAACCACCCACAAAAAAAACCCAGCTATAAACACTGGCTTCCTTAATGACCTGCCAAGACAAAAATCCAGTTTGCTTCTTCTTCACTTACATAAAACCTACATGTTTTCATTAAAGTTTGTTCCATTTACTTTTTTAAAAGACAAAAACAACAACTGTGAGACATCCAAAAACAGGTGGAAATTGCATTTTGTGGCTACATTTATGGAAACATGTTGAGCACCTGGAAGGGACTGCCAATCCTCAGGAACCACTGCGGTCGGGAAATATATTCCATAAATGTTTCTGAACAGATTTACACCAATTAGTTCCATGTGCTCCATAAACCACGTGTTCTCTGAAGCTCAGTTTGAAGATGTAATAATGAACATAATAATCGATCTTTCACAAATCCGGAGAACATCCCTGTAGATGGGTCCTCCCTTAGAAACTGGAAGCTACCACTTACAGCCTATGGTTTAATTTTTCTAACAGCACCTCCGTCCTGCGTCTCCATTAACTGAACTCTTTCCCCAAGAACTCTAGAGCAGATGTAAAATGTATTATCAGGTATTTATCAAAAGAACTAACCATTAATATGGAAAAGCATTTAGACCACTGCAGCACACCGGACTGGATCACCTGGTGAGCGTTATGAAATGTGAAAGTTAACCTAATTTTAAACGGTGGTTTCCCAACTAAAGAAGAAAGTATGTTACGATGATATAAGGGTTAGTTAGTACACTGTTCCAGCTGAATTCATTTTTCCAGGCAGGGCTGTGTAATCTAATTTGCCAGGGGTTTGGTTTATCTGGTTCGACTGGCCCATCCAAACCAGATAAAGCATTAGTATAATTTCCTCTTTATGACTTTCCAGTGCTAGCTCAGGCTGAAAAGTCACGCACACAGTGTTGTATATATGCTGAACATATTACCTGTTTTTTGTGTTTTAATTTAAAGTATTATGATTTTTATATGTACGGTGGTGCAGTGGGTAGCGTTGTTGCCTTACAGCATGAAGGGCCTGGGTTTGATTCCTGCGCAGTGTCTGGGGTCCTTTGTGTTTGACCTTTGAATGTTCTCCCCATGCCTTCATTGGTTTCCTTCAGGTGCTCCGGTTTCCAAACACATGCACTCAGGTGAACTGAACATGCTAAATTGCCCACTAGGCGTGAATGTGTATGTCTGTCTGTGTCTGCCCTGAGATGGACTGGAGGCCTGTCCAGGGTGTAGCCTTCCTTGTGGGTGTTGGGATAGGCTGGGATAGGATCTTACAGAACCCAATAGGATAAAGTGGTTTAGAAGATGACAGATGTGCACATCTGTACAGTTTCAGTATTGTTATTATTGTTTTGGTAGCTATAAAGTGGATGTTTGAGCACTAATTTACTAAAACAAACATCTATTTTGTTTGTTTGTTTGTGTTTATCACCACTAAAGACATTCGACCAAATCTGTCCAACTAAGAGACCTGCAGAGTTGAATGGTTTCCCACTTCTGCCAATCAGAACTCATGAAGGCCTTTTCGATTAGCTGAAGAGGTGAATCATGTGTTCCATGGGGTGGAATGCTAAACAGCGCAGATCAGGACTGGAGTCTTGACACCCATGTTTTTGATGATCCAAGTAGACCAGCCAAGTGAAATAGCACTGAAGCTCTATAACAGAGAGAGGGGGCAGAAAAAGAGAGAGGTAGTGAGAGAAAAAGAGAGAGCGAGAGAGAGAGGTAGTGAGAGACAGAGAGAGAGAGAAAGAGAGAGAGAGAGAGAGAGAGAGAGAGAGAGAGAGAGAGAGAGGGAAAGAGAGAGAAGCATAAAGAGAGAGAGAGAGAGAGAGAGAGAGAGAGAGAGAGAGAGAGAGATGCAGAAAGAGGAGAGAGAGAGAGAGAGAGAGAGATAGATGCAGAAAGAGAGAGGGAAAGAGAGAGAAGCATAAAGAGAGAGAGAGAGAGAGAGAGAGAGAGAGAGAGAGAGAGAGAGAAGCATAAAGAGGTAGAGAGAGAGAGAGAGAGAGAGAGAGAGAGATGCAGAAAGAGAGAGGGAAAGAGAGAGAAGCATAAAGATATATATATATATATATAGGGAGAGAGAGAGAGAGAAGCATAAAGAGGTAGAGAGAGAGGTAGAAAGAGAGGTGGAGAGAGGTAGAGAGAGAGAGAGAAAGAGAGAGAGAGAAGCGTTCATGGTACTTTTCAGATAAACGAGAGGAAACCTCATGTGCACATAAAAGAGTAATTAAGGCTTTCTTCCAGTGTTACTGTAAATTCAGGTTGCCATGGAGAAAGCTCTGGGGGGTCTAAGCCCAAGCATGTGCCGGAGGGTGCAGTCTGTGAGTTCGGGCTGAAGCACTGCGAGAGGGCCTATAATCAAAACAACCTGCTGGGTCCAACAAGAGGGCCCAGACCCAGCGACAAATCAGCTGCCTCGTGACCAATGTCTTCCTCTCTCGCTTGCTTTCTCCCTCCTCCTTCTCTTCCTCTTCCTCCTCCTCCCTTCTTGCATACTGAGCCCAACTCTGATAAATAATGGGGTGAGAGAAGAAGGGGGGGGGAAAGAGAAGCATGGGGGAAGTTGGGAAAGGAAATGGAGATTCAGCTGCGAAGAAAGTCAAAGAGGCAGAAGCTGTAGGAGTCAAAGCTAGGCTTTACATGCTGAAACTAGTTGCATGCTGAGAGTTACCTTGCAACACAATATCCATGCAAAGTGACAGTTACACCAAACAAATCTACACCGCTACTGTTACAGTGTAATTCTCGCTATGCATTTATGGCATTTGGCCGAAGACCTTATCCAGAGCGACCTACAATCTTACATTTACACAGGAATGCTAAGGTAGTGTTAGGAGTCTTGCCCAATGACTCTCTATGGTATAAAGTAAGGTGGTGGAATTGAACCCCAGTCTACAGCATGCAGGGTAGAGGAATAATCAACTACACTAAACCAGTCGGGCTATTATATCATCCACAATGTGTTATTTAGATATTAGCAGATCTGCCACTGCCGTTCTTTTCTTCATTTATTATGATGTCTTGGAAAGTATGTAGTATATTATTCACCACATACACCACATTCACCATATACTATCACATGCTCCCTACATAACATCAGGTGAGCACTGGATACCATCAGCTGTGTTCCAGGTATCAGATACCATCAGGTGAGCTTCAGATACTATTTGATGCAAACCTGATTTCATCAGGAGTACACCTTATATTATTAGGTGAGCACTGTAATCCATCAGGTGAAAACCAGATACAATCAGGTCAGCACAAAATACCAATATTAAGCACTAGGTTTTTTTTTACCAGCCTAGTAAACCATTGTCCATCTTACGTTCCAATCAGGGGAAATCAATGGCTCGAAAGTATATCACTATAAGTGATCACATGTCTGGCATTTGATTGGCTATTTGATGAAACTTATTTTACAAAGTTGAGCTGCCTGCAACTATTGCGGCTAGGTTTCAGGTGAGTTGTAGGATGCTTTACATTACACAGTTCAAATACAATTTAGTTTCATGTAAGTTTCAAGCTAGTACAGTTGCAGAAACGTCTCCATGTAAAGCCAGAGTATCAGTAAAAGGACAATTATGTTTATCACTTTCCAAAAGCTGGAAAACACAAAGGCACAAACAAGTGTCTATTTGATGAACTCCAGGTATTATAAGGTGAGCATTAGTTATACTAACTGATGAGCAGCAGACACTATTTGGTCCACATCATTCTCTCTTTGATGAGTACTAGGTACTATCAGGTGATCAATTTATTCTTTTTAACCACCCAGTAAAGCAATATCTGTCTTTCATTCTTATCCACTGATCAGGGGAAATCAGTAGCTTGAGTATAACGCTTGATGTGACCACTTATAGGTGCATTACTGGCATTTGATTGGCTGTTTGATTACACTGGTTCACCATGTAAAGCCAGAGTATGAGTGAAAAGGGCAATTACGTTTACCACCTGGGGATAACGCTGGAAAACATGTTGATAAATACGCCAGTGCAGATGAATAAAGAGGTCAGGAGTCTCAAGGCAAAGCACCTTTATATATATTCCCCCAGGCTAGTAAAATGAGACAAGGCACAAATAAGTCTTATGCAACATGACCTATATTTGAAGCCAACATTCCAGCAACTGTGACAGCACCAGTTATCTCCAGCCAGGGTCTGGCGGTATCAGACTCGTTGTGTTCTTTTTCACTGCTGCCTAAAAGAAGGCATCCTGAATCGCTCCACCTGGTCATGCTGCTTTCCACATACAACATCCAAGGAAACTCAATTAAATGCTGAAACTATCCAATCTCAGGTTCTCTTCACCTTAAAGGATCTCCGGAATACATTCCAGCGCCATGATGTATCTTTCACATGCAGACACTGAACTGCAGTCGTTTAAGCGAAGCTGGAAATTTAAGGATAACACTGAGAATTAGCTGTATAAATACAAGAACCCAAAGCTGGAAATACACCAAGACATGAAATGCTAGAAGCTGTTGAAGGCCACGCAATGCTATTAAGTGATTATGATTATGAAACACTTGTTCTTTGCTTTACAATGTTTTCTGCTGAGTTATATGGTATTTCAGGAGCTCCAAACCAAAAAAACACAACACACAGCGCTGGGTTTGGATGCAGCTGTTGGTACTCTTGGCATAGGCCATTGTTTTTGTTCATTCAGTTTTTTATTCTATGCTATTCATAGCTATAGAGGCTTCATTATATGCATATACACTCATCATTAAAAGAATAGTTGCACCCAGAAGGAAGTGTCGGATAGCAGTGCTGTTGGGAAGGAAGATAAAGGTCACCTGGAATAAAAGATGATGAATGTAGACTGACATGGGTAATATTTACTGAGCTACACATACAGAAGTAGTCTCCCAGTATGGCGTCGGGTCCCAATGTTTGTCTAACAGAACATGCCAGACATCTCAGCATGGAGTTGTAGAGGTTCCTAATGACGTCCATCCTCTTCAACTTGAATAACACAGTTCCTGCAGATTAGGGGTGGAGGTGGAATGACTCCAGGCCTTTTGGACATGTCACGTGTAACAACAAACTGTTCATCTTAACACTGACCATGGTGCCTCCACACATGGCTTTGTTGGTCGTCTCCACCAACACAAAAGCGGGACTTGTCCCTTAAGATTACAAGCAGTAATCATGAAGTCTCACTTTCTGCTTTAAAATGCAGGGGTGTGGCTAAAATGAGGCTCCACCTATGGACTAAATCTTGGTGATGACAGAACTACACCAGGCAAAACAGTTAGCATGGTACAGAAGAGGTGTTTATGAAGCCACTGTGGTGATGATTAGCAGTGTCTTTTTATGTGGCAGTGTTCTCACAGCCAATCAAAATGGGCATGTAAATGAGGTCATACATAAAAAGGCAAATGACTGGTGAAGCTTCTTCACCCAAAAAATAAATAAATAAATAAATATATATATATATACATATAAACAACAGAGCTACGAAGTTTAACGGAAAAGTGCTCTCAAATTATAGGAGATTGTTTGGTAAAGATACTTTTAGTCTTTAAAAACTAATTTTCTACAAAACATTACTCATTAAACTGAATCATTACATCCTAAAATTACTTTTAATAGCAGAAATTATATTGATGTATTTGATATATATAGGGCATATGTATTTGATTTCAATTTCTATAAAATAATTACAACATAAACTTTAATATCATTATATTATTATATCATATTAATATATTATTATAATTCAGCCTTTTTTCACTTAATTTTAATTTCCTGTTATATGTATTACTAACATAAATGAAACGTTATCATTTGGCATTTTTGTATCATGATTAAAAATGAACTTTGCTGTGCTGGGCCTTCTTTAGGAGGATGGTGGTTTGTCTTGCTGGTTCATCCAAATAGATCAGAATGTGTCTTTGAAATATGCCGGTTACTCAGCTGTTTGTGTCATAACAGTGTGAATGTTTTGCATGTGGGATCAAACATGGGTGGAAAATATTTAATCCACATCAGACTCTTTCCAGGAAACCGCTGGCCAGAGCAGTTCGGATGTTATTTTAACCAGAACGCATCTCGGTATCAATCCTTTCCACCATGTTCAAATGAAGTAAACGTGCAGGCCAACCTCACAGCACACACCAGTGGTTAAACCTGCTGGTAATTCTTGTTTATGTATAACCGAACGTTACAACCGCACTACTCCATTAGCTTTTACCGTCACGGTAGATCTGCTACTGCGCTTATGCATCTGGCACTTTGTCGTAGTAACATATAAACATTTGACCGACTTTCTCTGAATAATGTTTATGTAAGAGTTAGACTCCACTGGCCTGTATGGCTGTGTTCTAACATTTCTCTACATTGATCTACAGTTTCCCAGTGACCACAATATGTTGGGATCCAGTGAAGTTTCTGTCACTGTAGTTCCAATGCTCTACATTTCTCTGGCTCGCCAGCCTCCAGGGGGGGTCAAGCAGGTACCCCAAGTAACTTGTGTGGTTGGCATATAGGAGCACTAGTACATTCCCAAAATTACACCCACAATTGCTTTTCTACCTCAGTAGGCAACTGCCCCTTACACATGAACATAAGAGCAAACTCTATTATGCAGTAACCTTTCTGGTTGGGGATTTGAACCATTGCTTGATGAAGGATGATCTACTGAAGTATCACCAGGTCACCAAGTCAAGTCAAATTTTTGACAGTCTAAGACCCCAATGAGCAAGCTAAAGGCGACAGTGGCAAGGTAAAACCCCCTTAGGGAGTTCCCACCAGCGGTTCGGACAGAAAGACACTAAAGGCAAAAGTGATGGAAAACAATATTTGATCTTCTGTAAGGTGTACATTTCGAAGGATGACAGTTTTTTAAAAAACTATGGAGTCTTTGGTGAAGGCTCCGTCCTGGGCCCGGGTTTTAAAAGCGTTCGGACCCTTGCGGATCATCCCAGATATGGACGGCAGGGTGGAGCCTACTCCCTGGACATCAGAACTGGGGGCAAATTGGTGATGGGGGGAGAATGTAGAAACGTCAGCAGCTAAAGGCAGCAAAACATGAGTTGAAGTTGAACCCTCTTAAAGACAGGCTTATTGCGGTTGGCCAGAGTAATGAATGAAATGGCTTTCATATCTCTGAATCCATCTATAAGCACAAGCTCTATACTTCCCCCCTAACCATCTCATCTTTCTGTATAATACTGCTGTTCCAAAAAGCCACTGGTCAAACTGGTCAAGTGTGCAGATAATAGATGTACTGAGTAAAGGTGGACTGCTTTATGCTATAATAACCTGTAGCCTGACATGCTCAAAGCAGTGGAAATGAAGATGGACAAAACAGTGGAAATGAAGATGGACTTCCAGGAACAGAAATCAGTCTGCCTTCATTTACAAATGAACAGATGTGAATATGGTTGATTCATTCAAATTCCTGGGGACCACCACATGCAAAATGTCTTAAAGTGAAACCTTTCCACCTTTGTCAGCAAAGCGGCTGATCTTTCTGTGGCAGCTCAGGGAGCTCAATGCTTCCATCTTGACCCATTCCAACTCTGCTATTATAGACGGTGTTCTCACTACCACAGACACTGTCTGGTTCCACTCTTTCACCTTTTCCAGGGCAGCAGTGTGTGTTTCCTTTGGCGGAGGAGGACACTGGCTGACAGTTTCCCAATGCCAGGGATAAGTTTTTGCCCACAGAGCTGGGAGAATCTGTGTAGACCCAAACCATCCCAGCAATTACTGATTCAGTAGACTACCATCGCAAATGCAGTCCAAGGCATGACCTTCACAGACAGCGGAATGTGTGAATAAGTGAATGTCAGCATGTCAGCTACTTCCATGCCATTCATTTTATTACATCAAAAGTCATGAAGTTTCATTTACAAGCAAGATACACCGTACGCTAAGGGAATAATAATAATAACAGTCACATTATGTGAGGATGGACAGACAGACTGTGACGCGCGCTGAGCTAAAAGCAAAGCTAGGTTTATTGAACAGGTTTGTAGCACAACACAGCAGCAACAAGGCACAAGCGGAGATAACCAAGAGGGCAAGGACTGAGTCAGAGTAACGAGACAGGCAGAAGTCAGAACCAGGCAAAACAATCAGACCAGCAACAGTATTCAAAGGGGAAAGACAAAGAGTAAACCAGAAAGTCAAAAGGGAGTCAAACCAGGTCAGCAAACGGGAATAACAACAAAGGAAACCGCTCAGTACGCACGATGTGGCAATACTTCGCAATGGGTCAGTGGGAGAGAGGAGTATTTGTCTAATCAGCTACAGGTGACATCAATATTCTGGGCACCTAGACCTGAGAGACGGTGCGGGACTGGGAGATGGTGGACATGTGACTGTGATGTCTTTAAGTGGTGGATTATGGGAAACGGGGTCCAGGAGGTTGGGGATGGGAGGAGAGCCAGCAGGCGTGACACATTACAACCAGAGGATTGACCACATTGGTAAATATCAGTGACACTAGTTCAACAGCCAACAAACTAACAAAAGTAACTTCTGAGCGTAAGGCTACAGTTCTTATTGAAACAAGATGTAACTGTTACGTATGTAATTTATTTTCTAATTTTAACACGTTATGGGAAATAAATTAAACATAAAATAAAGTTTCTTTATTTAAAAAGGAACATATGAATAAGACTCACTTTTGTTGATCTTTGTGTACATACATTTGCCTAACAACCCAACAACTGTGAAATAAGACCAACCCAGTCAGTTTTGCGGGCTGCCTAGAAAAACATAGTACTCAAAAAGGCGTTCAGATTTGGCTCCCCTTCCTGCGGCAAATGGGGACTCATGCCACCTGCTCCACCCACGGCTTCAGAGCTTCCTTCGTGTCAATTTTATCTTGCAAGTGCCAGAAGTGCTAGCCTTACAAGCAAGTTAAGAGCTAATCACGACCCTGCTATGTTGTTGGCTGCCCTTGAGTGGATACAGTTTATTTTTAATGGCGACGTCCAGCTACAGTCGGCAGAAAAGCTGTGTGCTAATCATTTTGTGTCTGACAAGTCATTATGAACCAGGTTCTTGTTTAAATTTTCTCATTCCAGCATCGCTTGCTACAAGACCCACAATAATGCATCGATGCTTTTACTTTGTTAGGTGAATGTCTAGAAGATGACATAAGATGAGCTGCTTAACGTGTGAATGATGTGAGAGTATGGTAAGGGAACGGCTGTATATGAAATGGAATACTACATACGACTCACATTCTAAATCTACCTAAAAGTAATATGTAGTATGGAACCAGTTGTTGGTGCACTGAAGAGACCTGGATGGTGTACTACTCCAGTCAGAGTTTCAAGTATATAGGGTCGTCTATCTTCATGTACTGTGTACTGCATCCCATCATGCACCTCACCAGCTCTCAGTCTACTTTAGCCAAAGACAATGGCAGTGGGTAATGCTGCGGAGCAAAACACATAACTCTGAGTATAAATGTTACTATGGTGAATGTAGTGGGGAATGCTGTCATCAGAATGAGCCTGAGAAGGTTCAGATATACAGGTCTGAAGACTAATAAAAGATGAACTCGCTTTAAAGGTTCAGTATTCAAGCAAACTAGCCGAGGGTAGCTAACCGCTAGGCATTCAAGTGAAGTC
Organism: Prochilodus magdalenae; assembly: GCA_024036415.1. Lineage (NCBI taxonomy): Eukaryota > Metazoa > Chordata > Actinopteri > Characiformes > Prochilodontidae > Prochilodus > Prochilodus magdalenae. The sequence goes on along the minus strand of JAMWET010006979.1, from coordinate 771,352 downwards.
AGCAGTGTTAGCAGCAGCTAGCTTCAAACAGTGGATACAGTAATAACAGCTCTGAGGTGAATGTGAGGTAACTGGTCATGTGACTGTATTAGGATGCTACATTGTGTGTCAAGACTTGTTACTGTACCGTATACCACACACACAGGCAGTATACAGAATGCAGTACATACTACTGTAGTATGCAGTATAGTAGTGGGCCATTTCAAATACAGCCATCGTGTACTGCTATTGGCACATCCCATGGAGGAGAAGGATGGGGTGAGCGGTGGTTCATAATCTCTGTTCCTCTAAATTGTGAAAGGGTGTGTGATATGTCACAGCTCTAGTTTTGGTATACTCTTGCATGTTGACTATTTGCCATTTAAGCTTTGGTGAATGAGTGGTAATGTATTTGGACTCTATTGCTGCTTTCTATTTCTTCTTAGACAGAGTAAGGAATGATTTCAAAGGGTCTGCTCCAAGCCAAGTTGGCAATATCAGACCTAAAAGACACTAAGGGCCTTTCTTGCCCCCACAATTCCATAAACAGACAAATGGTACATTAGTAGAAACTCAACATATCCTGTACCTAAGCCAAAGACCTTTTAGAGGCTACCCCAGTTCTGTCCATCTGAGCCTGTATTTGGCACTTGTTTATACCCAGCGGACCAAGCGATGTGTTTTTGGACAGTCAGAACACAAGAAACGCAAGAAATCCGCCACTGGAAAGCTGTCTGGTGCAAAATATGTTAACCACAGGGAGGGATGCAGAGCAGGATGCAAACCTGAGATGGGAAAATCAGAGAAATATGAAGAATAATGAGGAAACCATATCTGTAGGGGCAGCACGCTGAGATGCTGGACCAAACCCAAGCCGTCCTTCCTGAGACACGGAACGATGCAGGAACGATGCACCGCACTTGCTAAATCACAAAGAAGCTCGTTCACTGCTGGATACGTCAAATTAGAACAGCGCATACGTGCTCTCACGATGTCATGCAACTTATTCTGAGACTTGTAGTTTTTTTTGGCTTGGTGGCCTCCACTCCTCTAACATCTAGTTGAAGAGAGTTATGTACTCTGGTAGATTTAGACACTGTCTTGTAATTCACATGGAGACACCGTGAGAGGCTTTGCTAAATTACCAAAAGCTTTTTCTGCAACTGTGTCACACCGACTTGACCTGTCATTCCACAGAGTACTGTATCATATAAGGCAAGTTGCACTGCCAAGGTTGCAGGTGCTTGCTGTAATTCTATATGTCTCTTTCTCATGGGAACTTTTTCAAGATTAGTGATGCTATATGGAACACATTAACCAGAACTAAGCCATCAACGGGACATTCCAAAGCCTATCACTGTATCGTCACCTGGGACATATTATACACCAGCATGAAATCACAATTGTTTCAAAAGCTGTGAAAGAATGAACTTTTAATCTCCCAGTATGAGCTCTGGATGTCATTGAACACACATGCAGGCAGATACTGTGTCCTATTATGAGTCAGCTAAATCACATAACATCTGAATTAAGTAGATGCTGTTTGCTGATTTATCACATTTGCAGTATTAAAGCACAACATGAACGTACACATTTACTCCTTTCCTGATCTGCCTAATTCGATCATCGATGACAAACTTGGTGTCTGGTTTCGTGCTGGAGCTACAAAGCTAATGTAGCTAACACGTGATGAGAACTAGCCCCGACAGATAGTTCTCGGCCGCTAATCCAGTTTTTAGCTATGCAACGTATTTTTGTCAATTCTCATAAAGATTAAGATGCTCACATGTCAATTCAGGCGACTGTGCAGGGTCTTTGGGGTCTCTGGAGTTGAGTTTCGAATATGCTAGTCTCATGTCTTAACCCTCCTAAAAAAACACAGACCAGCATCAATTCAAGGGGCTCTCTGATGGTTTATAGTGATCTGGTATGGGGTTACTTGGCCACCTAGCATGGTCATGCTAGTTGACCTGTATATCAGCATCCAAAACACAACACTTATTTCAGGGTTGGTGGAGAAGAAGCAAGAAGAAGCATGCTTTAGACAAATGCTCGCTTACAGAACCAGCAGCAGAGAGCAACATTGCTCGGGCCTGACTGACACGCTCAGAAAGCAGGCAGGTCGCCCACAGACATGCATTGTGTGTACATTGCAGACACTAACACTGTCAACTACCCCACTAAAAGAACAACAGAGACCAGCATGCATTATATGCTGGTTAGACTGGTCTCGTGCTGGGTCAGCTGCCTACCACGCATCAAAACACAACATAAGCTGATTGTAATTGTGACCAGCATAATCATTTCCATTGCTGCTGACCAACACAACAAAACATTTCCACAGGCCTCCAGACATCCACAGTTGCATGAGTCAGTAGCAGGATGCTACAATATGTTGTTTTGGCTGGTTGACCAGCTATGCCATGTTTGTTCTAGCAAGATAATAAAAGTACGTTTTAGTTTAATCTTGGTATAAGATGCAGACTGGAAAACCGTTTCATTGTAGGAATGTGTAAAGAAACTATACTCATCCGGAAGGAAGTGTCCATGGGTCTTATTTATGGAGCTTTATACAGAAGTAGTGTCTCTCGTATCGTCTCGGCATGGACTTGCAGAGGTTCCCAATGGTGTCCTGTGATAATCCATCCCATGGAGTTTGAATAGTCCCACACAGTTCCTGAAGATTTTGCAGTAGGAGGGGAGGTGGAGTGACATCAGACCTTCTGGACATGATGTGTGACAACAAACCGTTCATCTTGGCTCCAACCACGGCTTCATTGGTCATCTCCACCAAGACAAAAGTGGAGCTCATCACTGAAGATGACTCCCTGAGTTACTCCATGACAGTCCGGCGATCTCTGGTGACGTGGACGTGGTGTTAAGGGTAGTTGTTGTAACATTCTGTGCGCATGTAGTACTGTGTTGTGCAGCCGTCTGCCAATGGTGCTAGCACAAAGGGGATGACTAATGGAGGTCATCACTGCTCGCTGAATGTCTACAATTGGTGCTGCTGGGTCAGTCAGGTACACGACAAGCCCAGTCCTTGCTTACGTCACATATGCTGCCTAGTGTAAACTCGAATCATTCACATGTCTTACAATGTCAAACCTAGCCATCAAGTTTTATTCCTTTTGGTTGATTCCTTCTGGGTGCTACTATTTGTGCAACGATTGTTTTGATGATGAGTGCAGTAGTAAAGTGTTTGCAGGCAGTAGTCTCCTAGAAAAGACAACCTGTATGTTTGTTACCTGATAGCAATAGGATAGCGGACCACTGCTAGTCCACTAACCATAAAGCCCAGGTGTTTCATTCTCTCAATTGTTTGTAATATTTGTTTTAGTAATTTAATAAACCTAAAATTTCTATAAAACGTCATTAGAGCTTGTACACAGGATAATAATCTAGATCAGGGGTTATCAACCCTTTCCAGCTCAAGATAGAGATGATAAAGAAAAATTATGATATGTCCAGATTTAAACAAGTGAGCTGTGAACGCACCCCAAAACACATCTCCATTAGTAGCTAGCCAGCGATTATGTTGTCTCAAACTGAAGATGTTTAATATGTGCATTAACGTACATATATTTACAGGGGTTGGACAATGAAACTGAAACACCTGTCATTTTAGTGTGGGAGGTCTCATGGCTAAATTGGACCAGCCTGGTGGCCAATCTTCATTAATTGCACATTGCACCAGTAAGAGCAGAGTGTGAAGGTTCAGTTAGCAGGTAAGAGCACAGTTCTGCTCAAAATACTGCAATGCACACAACATTATGGGTGACATACCAGAGTTCAAAAGAGGACAAATTGTTGGTGCACGTCTTGCTGGCGCATCTGTGACCAAGACAGCAAGTCTTTGTGATGTATCAAGAGCCACGGTATCCAGGGTAATGTCAGCATACCACCAAGAAGGACGAACCTCCACCAGCATCACGTAGTGACCTGGTCACTATCCTGCAAGAAGAATGGCTTAAAATCCCTCTGACCACTGTGCAGGACGCAGTATATGTCATTCCCAAGACGAACTGATGCTGTATTGGCCGCAAAAGGAGGCCCTACACCATACTAAATGATTGTGGTCTAAAACCAGGTGTTTCAGTTTCATTGTCCAACCCCTGTATATTAATATACTTAATGTAACACTAACATATTCATATATTATGTTCCCGAGCCACTACAACTACATGCCCACAGACCACTGGAGCAGGCTTCATGCCCTCACTGGTAATCCGCAGCCCACCGGTTGGGGAAATCCTGATCTACGTGGTCCGAGGGTGGACCAGCAGTGGCGGTCAGCAGGCTGGGTTGTTTAGCAAGTTAGTGCTACAACTAATCCAGCTAAAACTGTAGTTACCATGAAGGTACTGTGATCTGTAACTTACTAAAACTAAAGCAGGTGAATTAGCTTCAGATAGGTTAACTACTGTGCTGGCTAGTGCACTTCCAAACTACTTATTAAACCACTGAAGCAAAACCAGCAAAACTTTGGAAACCAAAGATTTTATGCATTTACCTGTAAGAAGTTTGGTAGCCCTAATTTATTCAGTCTTCTTTGCTATTTGTTTGCACAAGTAGTAAGTTTTAAGTCTAAGTCTGGCTCAAGTTTTGGGTTGTAATAGATGTTGGGTGTTGAGGAAATGCTGTGAGCTTCCATTGCATGTTAGCTATGTTAGCAAAGGTTTGACTCCTGGGTTACAATTGGAACACTTGTATAAAGTTTAGATTTTTCACCAAGTTATCACTTTAGCCTGACTTAGGCCTTCCTCCTGGCTATGACCAAGCTCTAGCAATGCTCATGACAAATGTTGACTCCCACTACTCTTTTTCCCTGCACTGAGCTAAGTGAGAAGATTAAAAACAGCCCTTGGCCTCCAGACAGGCAGACTGTGTACAACAAACGAGATCAGGGAACACTGTGGCCCAAATCAGATCTATTTCAAGCGCTCGTCCGTGTAAATTAAGATCATTATTCAAAAAAAAAAAAAAACATGAGAAAAAAAACCAATAAGAGAGTACACACTTTACCTCAGCCCCCTTTCCCCCTCAGTGCCCCTCACATGGAAAATAATACGCCCTTTTTTAACTTCACATTTTGAGTTCCTAAATTAAGTGGATTTCCGAGCTGAGCAGAGTGTCAGACTTTCAGTTGATATTGGCGTTTCTGAGCCATCAGTGTATTAAAAGCTCGTTGAGTCCAAATGATATTCAAATATCTAGCTGATAGCATAATACAGAGACATTATGTTCATTGTAATAGTAAGTATGTTATTTAATTGTTTCATTATACTTTCAGAAACCATCCACAGCTGTGACAAGTGTGTGCATAAACATCGACGGCTCTTTGCCATGGCACGTTCATGTAAACTGTTTTGCTTTTTCAATTTATAAAAGGAAATATTTAGTTAATGTGTTGATGGTATGGTGCTGTTTGGGAAGCATTGCAAGTTTAATACTCATTTACTTATCTAGCTAGGCTAGACAGACGCATGACTACTGACAAAGTGGCTGTAGCCCAACAGTCTGACTCTAAACACACCTCATGGGATAGCTCCAGTTCTGGAGAGACGCTGATGGCTAGTATCAACATATGCTCATATGTATGGTTGAAAAAGCGATGCACTGTTTGTAGAAGACATGGTAGCTATATCCAGCTAGATTGTATGTTTACACAAATCAGAATCGTAACCGACCTATTAGCTGGTAGTGCACTTGACTGTAACTAGATCTCTGCTTTAACCCCAGGGGTACCTTGAGTCTTGCAAATACATTTGCGGTGATGATGTGGACTCACTTCACACTCGCCATCATTGGGTGAAGTTTTACATAGCAGTGTTCTTTAAAACTAGGCCAGCATGGGGTAAATATGGTCAGTAGATAGCAGCAACTAACTCTGCTAGCTAGAGAGCGAGACATTGGCCCATCTGTTCAGCTGCTGGGTTTAAAAAGGGCGTACAACCATTGAGTATCCCCTCCCACAACGTTACAGAAACGCATTAATGCTGAAGCTAATATTCCTTCTGCATTTTAAAGAGCTCCTGGCACCTTCAAGATACACTCATCATCTATAAAACACCCAACCAGTGGCACCCAGAAGCAAGAGTTGGGTTGCAGTGCTATTGGGAAGGAAGATTAAAGGTTACAGGGAACAATACATGATGATTTATTGGGAATGGGCAAAAGGCAATATTTCATTTGCCTATTAATTTGCCCAATGGGCAATATTCATTAAGCTACACATACAGAAGTAATGTCTCTCAGTATGGCGTTGGGTCCCAGTGTTTGCTAACGCAACATGCCAGTTCCTAATGATCTCCTGCGGTAATCCATCCCATGCAGCTTGAACATTCTCTTACAGTTCCTGCAGATTTTGAGGCAGAGGTGGAGGTTGCGTGACACCAGGCCTTCTGGATGTGTGACGCATGAAAACACACAGATTTGTTGGTCACCTCCACCAAGACTGACGATAACTCACAGAAGATGACCACTGCCATTCTGAGTAACTCATGTCAGTGTGGCACGACACCATTGCAGTTATTGGGGATGTTGACATGGTGTCATGAGCAGTTGTCATAATGGTGTTGTGTCAGATTGTTGTACGTCACATGCACAGTCAAGCTTAAAACTCTAATCATTTGCAAATCTCGCAATGTCAAACCTACCCACTGAGTTCCATTCTCGTTGGTTGATTCCATTTGGGTGAAACGATTTGTGTGACTATTTTTTTGATGGTGATAATCTCAAGACTGTTTAAGCACCAATGCAAAATATAAGCAAACATGACACTTGAAAGACAAGCCCATACAATCAAATGTTCCTTGACTGGAGGAAACTGCAATTGTTTTGTCCCATTGCCTAAAGAATCCTGCTGTCTGGTGACCCGTCGCTCAGCACCACTACCATGCGGGTGGGGCTCTACTGAAAAGGCAGCGAGGTATGTAAAAGGCACCTCACATTTTTCCACTTGGAAAATTGCTTTTAATAGTATGGCATCACTTTAGCAATGTGGAATGAAGTTGTTTTGCGAAAACGCAGCAGACTGACCATGCATGCTGTTGACTTGGCTCATGTTTCATGCTACGTGCAGCATCTCAAGGCCTAACATGCCATGTTGCAAACAGTGAGTTTCATCACTTACGGGCACCTGTGCCGGGTGTGTATGCGTTACAGATGGCAGCGTTGTCGCTGGAAAACCTCAAACACAGCTACATAAAACAGGGTGGCGTGTGGGACGTCCTGTGATTATTTACTTTCGCCAGTGAGTGGTGTGTATCCATGTGCTTTCAGGCATGTACAGGCCCAAGCCCAGACGTTTTGAGGGGTCAGGTTCTCAACAACATATCAGGCAATGCATTAATAATGGCATATGGTTACAAGTAACTGCATGTACTCATGTACACACTGTAACTCAATAGGCAGCCTAATAGCTTATCTGGTTCTAATAACTTGTATATACATGCAAATAAACAAGTGCATCACATTAATATATACTTTCATGTATCAGAAATGCTTTCGTACATTGTATAAAGGGAATAATGATTATACTGTTCAGATCCAGATGGGTCAGCATGCTGGAATTCTTTAAACGTCCTTTTCCTTCAACTTCCTGATGGAACCATGAATTCCATAAAGGACAATGGCCCTTCAGAAGTGTAGTTGGGTTCTGCATCAGGACAATGATCTGAAGAACTCAAGCAAGTACACCTCTGAATGCCAATAATGGGGGCACTATTTTTTTCACATGAGTAGAATTAATTTAGAATAAATCGTATCTGTCATAAATGAATGGAAAATTGGTTGGTCCGAAACAAATAAGAAATTAGCAAGGGGGCCATTACTTTTTCACAGCACTGTATTTCTTATTTCTTATTACCAGTGCTATTTCTTTAAAATATAAAATGCCATTTAAAGTTGACCTAAAGTATATAAGTGTCATACTGACAAAGGTCACAGCGTGTGGAACAGCATCTGAGGGCACTCTGGGTTTGGGCCTTTCACTGCGTTCCAGTGTTGAATACCAGCCACAATTACAGGCCACATGTGAGCCCAAAGACCGAGAGAGAAACAGCCTGTCTCAGGCCCCTGATCTTCAATCAGCTCCTCTGGTATTACAGCATTTGATGGGAACTGTTTGACAAAAGTCAAAAGTTGATCTTAGGTCAGCGTTCATACTCTGAGAGGACATATATATGACTAGCTGTACTAATATTAATCCAGATGGGGGACGGCTGCTCTGATGTTGCTCTTATAGAGATGGATGAAAGGTGGTGAGATCTAAGAGCGTTGACCCCCAATAGCGAGACCCTTCTCCTTCACCCAGAATTCTCTATTCTCTTTTAAATGAAACACATCATTCACTCCATTGCTGGGAAAGTACGCAGGCAGAGCTTTGAAACTATGATGGCGGTGAGTTCTGGCCTGATGTAGGAGGAGAATGGGGATTTAGATAATGTTCTGTTTCAGGGTTTCCAAGCCGGTCCTCGGGGCCCTGCAGATGGTCCATCATTTTCTGATACACTCAAATTTACTAGACATATGGATATAGGAGGATTGTGGACTGTCTGGGGGACCCGGAGGACCAGGCTGGTCTATTGTATTGTACTGTACTCTAATAGATGGTAAAAGCTATGTAATGAAGTCGCCTTCAGGCTCCTGCAGATGGCATTGCACAAGGATGATAGGGCTATAGATTGAGAAGTGGTGGGACAGTACAGTGACTGTCTCGTTTGCTGTGTGGAAAATTAGTCCAGAGCAGATGTTAATGATTAGCTAAAAGGAGTGACTGCATTTGCAGGTGTATGGAAGCCACACACAGGGAACGGTATCTTACCATTGACTTGGTAATTGATTTAAACAAGTGAGATTGCTGATAAGTGGTGGACTGAACTGGTTTCTTTCACCTGCACTGTATATATGAAGCACATTGTTAACTCGTCCCAGTGTATCAGCGTTTCTCCAGGTTGCCACTACACTGCCATCTTCATGTTAATGCACATGCTGGTGTAATAATATGTTTTGTCAGGAATGTGAGTGAGTGATTGGTCTAGGCTTCATACTATGATGGACTAGTAAAAGTTTTAACAAAAGCAGATGGTAACATTTGCCAATGTGTGCAGACAGAGGTGCTAACCGACCCCACTGGTGCCACGCCTGCTATTAGTTTGTGCTATCTTGTGAGGTCCTCCTATAGTTTGTTGTTCTGAACCAGCAATGTTATTACATATTTCTTGTTTTTCCTAAGTTATCAGTTTTCTTGGTTTTTCCCTGATCTCATTTTCTTGGATTCCTTCTTCTGATTTTTGCCTGTCCCTGTTTTTGTGATTTTCATAATGTTTTGGATTGCTCTGCCTTTGTGCGTTTCAACCTCTCTCTGAACCAATGACCATAATTTTGGGGAAAAAACAATTGAAAACCCCCATTTTTTTTTACAGCGCCTGTCATGCCCCCTTGCCCGCTTCCTCCACCTTACCTACATTATAGCAGGTGACTAAGAAGAGGATGGATAAGGTGCGAATGAAATTTAGGTTCTGTAATCTATTGTACTCTGGCTATGTGTCAGAAAGTACTCCTACAACATTCACTACACTATCTAGCCCTTACCCACGGTGGCCTAATCGAGGAGCAGAACACTGATATCTCATGTGTTAAGATAATGGGGACATTTAAGACATTTAATACGCTATCCAGGCATAACCCTGACAACCCATAACAGAACCCTGGTATCTCATGTGCAGGGTGATAGGGGTTATTCGCTAGACCATCCAACCCTACCAATGTGTTATAATTCATTGTGTAAGTGTTTCAAATCAAATCAAATAAAAACACTTCTATTGTCACATCACATTTTCACAGGTGTGAAGGTGAGTGAAAAACGTAGGTGCGCAGTGTTAACACTGAAAGAAGCAAATCACGGTAAAAACAACACCCTAAAACATGGTGTACATGCTGTGCTGCAAGTCATCCTGTAAGCCTGAAGTTATCATTACAGGCTTATTTCACACTGGTTGCCATTTTGAAACTTCCTGTGTAAAAACGAGGCTGCGGTGGGAAGAATTACAGAAGTGTTGTATGAACTGTGCAGAGTAGTGCTGAAGTGCAGCAGAAAACCAAAATGAGGTGGTGATTAATAGTCACATAGCAAAGAATGTGACCATGGTTCATCCCTCCATCAATTTCAGACTAACCTAGGCACCTGATAAGCAAATGGTTTAGCTGATGTCAGATGACCATCACCTCTGGAGGCGTTGTATTGTCCTTCTGGTCTTCATCTGACAGCATGTGAACCAAAGGCTGCACACTCCCGCTTATCTGTTAGTTCTAACCGGCAAGTGGTCTGTTTCACTACTCTGTCATTGGAAAAGTGTATGGGGCGCAGGTGCTGTTGTGAGTTTTGATATATGAATAAAGCTTAAGAACTTTTGGGGGTTATTATTAGGGTAAGCTAATTCTATGTTTGCTAAATTACAAAAAGACATTTTGTCATGGTTTTGCTAGCTTAGCTAATGTTAGTTTGTGATACATTGTCTAATAAGATACTACATAGGTCTTGGCCATCCATTGAAGATAGGTGACTTAGTTGGAAATGGAAAGTGGCTTTATATTTTATTAACCAAAGTAGCACTGAGAAATCCCTGTATCTCTGGTTGTTGAAAAAATAGCATCACATTCAGCATACATCATATTTTGGTACATACAAACATTGACTGGTCAAGTAAACCCAAGTACCTATATACCTTTATGAAGGCAACCTTTAACATTAACCTCCCCAGTATTATCTCTCCAGTGGTCGTTACCATTTCCACCTTCTTTCTGAATCTCTTGAAACCACTGTGTGGCTTGAACCCACCTGCAAGTGTAATGGCACGCACATACAGTAAACTCATACCCTGTGAACCCAAAAGTTTGTAGAGGCTTGCAAAAGTTTCTTCCAATTCAAGGCTTCTAGGATTTCACTCCAGCAACATCTCTGCTTTGCAGTAGATGATGGAATGTTGCTCTGAGGATTTGATTGCGTTCAGGCACAGGAACATTAGTGAGGTCAGATACTGATGTTAGATGATAAGCTCTGGATCACAAGCTCAGCTAAAACTCATACCAAAGTATTGGATGGCGCTCCATCACTCCAGAGAACACAGTTCCATGGCTCCCCAGCTGAATGCTGAGGAGATTTATCCCCATCTTGTTGATATCTGGCATTGGCAATGTTGCCGTTAAGCTCATGTAAGGCAGCTCCAGAGCATCTTATTCTACTGGCAGTGCTTTGCTGTGAAGAATAAACAAGCTGTGTGCAGAATCAAAAGGTCTTTTGATGGTAGAAGGAAAGAATCCCACCGTTCTAAACCTTGGACCCATATATTTTTCATTTCATACATATCGTGATTTGGTGATGATAAACAAGCACAGTTTTTGTTTTTCCATTCAGTTCTGAGAATTGCCATTTTGCTAATTTGCCCAGTAGTGACATGGCAGGAATCCCAGGGATTAGAGGCACATAAAGATTGTTCTAGCCACAATGAGTTCCACTAAGGCGTCTGCATCTGCACCATGGAATTGACTGGAGCAAATCTGATTGACTGCGCGCAGCATGTGCAATGGAAGAAGGCTTGATAGAGTACACTAAATCCCTCTCTGTAACATCTCCTTTAGCTTCCTATTTGACCACACTCCAATTCCCACAAACAGGAATGTTCTCTTCTAGTTTGGTAACCTGTCCAGGCAGTGCTTTCACATCAAAAACACAGGACTCCAGGTCTTTCTGCGTTTCTAGCCTTTATCCAGCAGCAACGAACATTTCAAATGATGAATCAGCACTTTCAGCAAATTAATGTAAAGCTATAATGATGTCTGCACTGCTATCAGCAATAGTCTAGATACAGATGTTGTGACTTTGCAGGGCATAATGTATTTCGAACTGTCCCAAGTTGGTCCCACCCACTTCTTCACAAACCAAACCAATAATCTATTTCTGCCTACACCACTGGGGTGAGTGCATTTGTGTTTTTACTTTTTTTTTTTTTTACTTTTACTTTTAATCTACAACAGTGTTGAAGAGTAAAAGTACATACATGAGAGTTAAAGACTAGTCTAAAAAGTCCTGATGAAATGCGCTTCACAACCTTATTGATTCCCCACCCTAGTCTTTTTAATGTAGCCCTATGTATAGCACCCCCTTCAAATATTTTAGCACCTCGTTGGCTCCACTGTGAAACAAATGAAGGTGTCAGCCCTGTTCATTTTTTTCTGAAGACATTTCTAGAATGTATTTACTCGCAGAGGCTTTCTTTTTCTTAACACAAAAAGACAAAGTTAGTACAGATGGTTATGTTAACAGCTGTAAAATTATCTGATGGTTTAACTTAAAACGTATAACCTGATGTCTTTCAAATTTTGAATTCAATAAACCTCAAATAACAAGTTAAGTCAGTTAATTATAAGTTAGTTAATTTATCTTACATTTTTGTGAGAGCTCCACCTACTCTACTAACCTTGAAGTTCACATTGTGCCAACCAATGCTGTGGTCCACTGCTGTAATTAGAATAGCTATACGTTGTTTCCACATTTGAAAAAACTGACCAATAACAGTAAATTGCGATTGGCAGAGGTGGGCACTGAGTACCTAAACTTCAATTACAGGTATCTATACTTTATATTACTATTTTTTAAAATTACTTTTTACAGTTCTGTTTTATAGTTACTTTACTATAGATACTTTATAGTAACTTTTAACCCACTACATTTAACAGACCAGTGTTGTACTTTTGACTAACTACATTTCCATGGGGATTCTTGTTACTCATTGCTAACTGAAGCAGAGCTTTGAAGTCAGTGGAGGAATGTACTTCTCCATAATGTGATGCCATATTGTGTTGTCTTAACAGAAGAGCCAGTTACAGTAAACTCTGCCTACCCTGCCACGTTCACAGTGCATGGTGCATTTGAGCAGTTGACCTTGGTGGTGTTAATGATGGTCACTACTACAGTTGATAAAGACGACACAGAAATAGATGAAGGCTCTTCAGCAGAGCACCCCTGGCCACCTGTGTCCATGTTGGAGAATTTGGAAATTAAGAACGATTCTTATAGCTATAAATGTTTGCTCTGGCAACAATAAACGAGTAGTAATATATAAATAGTTAAGACATTTACCTATGAACACTGCAGTCAATGGAAGAATGGGATTAAACTATCACAAAAATAACTAAAATAAGTAAATAATTCATAAGTAAATAAATTAAATAAGTTATGAATGTGTAAAGTGACTGTGCATGGATATGCAAATTTGTAGAATGTACAAGCTGTCAGTATATGGAGGTAGAATTACACTATGGATATGGATAGGTGGCGTGTGCATAAATGTGTAGAGTGAACAAGATTAGTGCAGAGGTATTAATCAGTCAGTCAGTGAGGTGTTGTGAAGGTCACAGCACTTGGGAAGAAGCTGTTTCTCGGTCTGTTTTTGGACAGATGGCCCTGAACTGCTTGTCCAGGGTGTGTTATATATATACTGCTTCAGCTCTCATCGGTCTTTGAGAGGTATTGGCAACCTAGCTAAACACTGTGTGGTCTTCTGGAGCCCTGTTTGCCTATTGTTTATGATCTTGGCTTGTCTTTTGGTTTTTGCTTTCTTCTTTTGGTCTGGTTGCTTAATTGGTTGCTTCATATGGTTTTGCTCTTTTGGTTTTGGCTTTGTCGCTTCCCTGTCGGTTTTGTTTGCTACAATTGTTGTGATTCAGTTCACTTCGGTGTTTGTAACTCTACGGATTCATATCCATATTCACCACAGCAGATATGAGATCAGATTAAATCAAATCAAATCACTTTTATTGTCGCGTCACATTTCCACAGGTGTGAAGGTGAATGAACATCTTAGGTGCGTAGTCCCTTACAGTACTACTATTATTATATTACAAATAATATGCATTAGACAGTAAATATATACAATACTAAGCACAGTCTTATATAACAGTAATATAAAGTTATGAATAAAAACTATGATATATCCAGATGTATACATTTCCATATAGCACTAGCGTAAGGCTGACGTAGATGAGTGATGCAGGGTATATACAGGGCATAGAATATTTACATATGTATATATATATTTATATATACATACACTAGATGAACAGATATATGGATGGATATACAATATTCATCTCTTGAGATGCAACCCTATCACAATACATAGGTATAGAAAATGCTAGAGCATGAGAGAAGCAAAGTGGCTGGCTCAAGTCCTCTCAGAATGATGGTCCTGTTAAGTCTTGGTAAATAAATGCAGTATTGGCTGATGGTTGTTTTACAGTCATTAGGTTGTATTAGGATGAGATTTGACTGGAAGTAGTGGAGCTGTGTACTTGATCCACCTCTCCATCTTAATACCAATTCATCTCAAGGCCTTTCCAACAATGATGTCACAAAGTAGCATCACTAAATTACACCTTTATCTTTGTGTTGTGTAACTGGTTGTGTTCCACCTCCATCCGGAGAGATCCAACATAACTCACTCATCACCAATGAGCCACTGAGGCCATGGGAGTTGCCCGCCTCCGCCCAGCAGCTCCATTGATATGAGGGTTGGACAGTGGTTGAGCTGTTGGTTGTTTGCATGTCTTCATTATAGCTGTCAGAGCCGCGCGTCGGCTGCTTTCAGCACCTTCCACCATCAACAAACAAGCGCCCACTGCAGGTGTGAACAGCAGCCAGGTCTGGATGAATGCGGCAGGTGATGATAACTGTAGTGTCTGTATTAGCGTGCAAGACAAGATCTGTTATTTACACCTTGTTATCACGTAGCGTTTTCTGCATCGCACAGAAAGGTAATGGGTCTTTAGCGATCTTCAGTGATAGCTGTCGTTTCCTTAGACTATATAAATGCAACCTTAATTGCATGGTAATGTAATGAATCTCATTTGCGTTCTATATATATGCAGGATCAACAATTCTGAAGCCTCTGACAGCGTTGTGGGAAATGGGAACACATAACAGTTATAGGAAAACCTTTCTTCAAATTCAACTCATTATAATACCTCCTCAGTGACCTGGATCCTATTTTTTGGTGGTCCTTGCAGCCAGTTATATCAGGCCTATGATGCGTGATTTTGAAGTACAGTCTTATCACAAGTTATATACTGTAGTCTATATACTGCAATCTGTTTAGTCAAGCTTTTGGTAATTAGTCTTTTCTTTCTGATAGATAAAAGGTGCAGCAGAGGGGCGCTGACTTCTCAGGGAGCCCTCATGTCTGTGTGACCTTCTGGCTCTCCCTTTTTAGTTATGCTGTAACAGCCAGGCCTGCCGGAGTCACTGCTGCACTCTGTTAACACCATATAGTGTGTTCAGGTCTTCTGTCAGAGTTAACAGTCTGTCTGTTCTCTTTGTCTGAGCTGAACTGCTGCCCATCCTGTGCGGTCTGATGCTGTTGCTGCATCTGCTCTGACTGGGAGCCACTGATGCCTTTAACCATCACGGAGCTCCTGGCTGACCTGCACTGTGGAAGCTTGGCCTGCGTCCTGCTGACCCACCTTATGACCCACCAACATAATTACAGACTAATCAGACACTATACTCTCCTTTCTTGTGCTGTCTTGTATCTGGTGTTGACCCGAGGAGGATGGTTTCCCCTTTGAGTCTTGGTTCCTCTCAAGGTTTCTTCCTTCCTAACGAAGGGAGTTTTCCTTGCCACTGTCGCCCTCGGCTTGCTCATTGGGGGCTCGAACACCAGATTCTTTGTAAAGATTCTTTGTAAAGCTGCTCTGTGACAACATCTGTTGTAAAAAGCGCTATAGAAATAAAGATTGATTGAGTGATTGATTGATTGATTGATAGTCTACTCATGTAACTGTGAACTGTATTTTATAGCATTTATTAAAGAAGGTCCATGGTGATGAGCCTTGTGGGGACATGGAGATGGGTAGACAATGGCAGCTCACTATAAAAATCCACAACTGTTCTTCTTCTAAGGGGGAGCTCCACAAAGCATGTTTAGCCAGATAACTCTGCAGATCTGGAAGATATGTTTGGAACAGAGAAACATTAAGCAATATGTAGGATGATGCAATCTGTCAAATTCCGGACAGTTCCTTCCCCTCCTTTTTCACTACATCTCCCATTGTCTTACCAGTCTGAAAAAATATTGAGCAACTTGTCATCCTACATATTGCTCCTCAGCCTACATCCTACATATTGCTTCATATTGCTCCTCAGCCTACATCCTACATATTGCTCCATACTGCTCTTCAGCCTACATCCTACATATTGCTCCATACTGCTCTTCAGCCTACTTCCTACATATTGCTCCATATTGCTCCTCAGCCTACTTCCTACATATTGCTCCTCAGCCTACGTCCTACATATTGCTCCATGTTGCTTCTCAGCCTACATCCTACATATTGCTCCATACTGCTCTTCAGCCTACTTCCTACATATTGCTCCTCAGCCTACGTCCTACATATTGCTCCATATTGCTCCTCAGCCTACATCCTACATATTGCTCCATACTGCTCTTCAGCCTACTTCCTACATATTGCTCCATATTGCTCCTCAGCCTACATCCTACATATTGCTCCATACTGCTCTTCAGCCTACTTCCTACATATTGCTCCATATTGCTCCTCAGCCTACTTCCTACATATTGCTCCTCAGCCTACGTCCTACATATTGCTCCATATTGCTCCTCAGCCTACGTTCTACATATTGCTCCATATTGCTCCTCAGCCTACTTCCTACATATTGCTCCATGTTGCTTCTCAGCCTACACATTGCTCCTCAGCCTAACAAAACTATCAAGTTTAAGCAGATAATCACTTTATTTATTTATTTATTTTTATTAATTATGGTTTCGCTGTTTCCCAGAATGTTTTGCCACTCAGACCCACTTGAGGGATTGTATTCCAGCCATCCCATGTGACATCAGTGCAGCTATGCACCTGTATATCGCGCCTGAATACCTAATTGTTGTTTAAAATACTTTACTGAAATAGTGAACTAATGCGGTGGGATGGTCCATGCACAAGAATCATGTTTGTACGCTCATCATCAAAAGAATAGTTGCACCCAGAAGGAAGTGCTGGATTGTAATGCTGTTCAGGAGGAAGATAAAGGTCACCAGGAACAATAAATAATGATACATTTGACTGATATGGGTGATATTTATTGAGCTACACATACAGAGGTAGTGTCTCTCAGTATGGTGTTGGGCTAATGCCATGTTTGTTAATGCAGCATGCCAGATGTACAGGTTCCTAAAGCTGTCCTGCAATAATCCATTCCATGCATCTTGAATATTATCACACAGTTCTTGCAGATTGTGCAGTAGGGGTGGAGGTGGAGTGACACCAGGCCTTCTGGACGTGTGACACATGACAACAAATGGTTCATCTTGGTGCTGACCAGGGTGCCTCCACACATGGATTCAATGGTCGTCTCCACCAAGACAAGATCAGGACTCGTCACTCCATGACTGGCACAACACCATTGCAGCGTTTGGTGACGATGACTTGATATTAAGGGTCCAGATTCTTATTTTCACTTATAAGATTCATTGACTCTGTGGTCTTTGTAAATTTTTACCAGGGTGGTCTACTCCTGGGCTGATAGGAACCAACATTACATGAAAGTTCTTTGAAGTACTGTCCATTAAAAGGTTCTTTGAAGTTCTTTAGGAATCCAACAGTGGTTCTTCTTTGACCTGTTTGACATAGCGAAGAACCCTGTTTGGTACATGTATTTTTAGGGGGGTAGGGTTTTGCTAATGTGCTGAATACAACACTTTGGCTGAGTTCTCTTCACCACTCACGGCTGAAGTGTGCTGAGGTCGCTGAAGGGAAGAGGCTTTTTATTGCCAGATGTTTTAGTGCAGCCAACAAACACACACACATTGGACTAGCTCTGCTGTTCACCCCCTCCAAGCTGGCACATGTAGAACAATGAGGCAGGGGGGCGCTGGGTGGGGTGCAGTTTTGTTAAAGCAATAAATTTTGATTCTCCGGCAGAATATTGCACCGGGCTCCAAGCAGAAAACCCCCAAAGGGTACTTTGTTAAGTCCACTTGGCTCTGCACGTGGACATGCCTCATTTTCCTAAGGAAATGGATAAGCGGGTAAGGTGTGAACATAGCAATCCTTCTCCTTTATGACAGGGATGAATGCCTGCAGTAATCCGCTGCATTATAAAGTGGAGAAGGAGGCGATAGCTGGAGGTACTTTTGCAAAGTTTCTTCTTGTTGCTTGGAGATCGGCTTTAGCCCTGAATACTTCTTCTCACCTCACAGCATAAAATGAAAGGCCCGTGGAGATTCAGTACCAGCCAAAACGAACTGGATATCTAGGATGAATAGCTGCGGAGTGTTGGCACCACGTAGTCGGCCTGCTTTCAATAAAAGAGCATCCAAGCGGCTAATAATCCAAGTCATCATGTGGCAGAAAAGGATACTGCATTACAATAACATGGCTGAGAGACAGACAGAGCACCTTCCATTCCAATAAAGGTGGAGTGAGGCACTGAGGTAAGAGGGTTTGAATTGTTTCCTTACCCAGACTCAGCGCTGATGGTGGAATTTTCTGGCTAGTTTGTTTTTCCTACCTCTGCTGCATGTACTGAAGGAGACGGCCTGTTCTAGGACATTGAGACAATGTAATATTAACATTACAACTGCCCTCATCAGGCTCAGGATGAATCAAGCTCAGGATGAATCATCTACATCTTTTTTTTATTCTTTTTTACATAATCAGTCATTGTACATGGATTCAAGCTCTATAGATATTATAGCAGCACTCTTCTTCCATTGTTAGGTTTCACTTGGTAAGAAAATGGCTTGGACTTTACATCTAACGGAAAACTGTCAGCGTTTTTTTTTTCTTGAGGTGTATACATAGATGGACACAAAATCTCCCAGTGTTTAGGAATTCAGGAGCTGGACAGAAGGCCTAAAACCTCAGATCATTCACTAACATACTGTACTTAGCAAGAAGCAGGTCAAATCAACCAACCAGGTTTTAATGTCTGATACATGCGTCCAATTTGGAGAGGAAAAATTCTAACTTGTGTATGAAGAATTGCAAGTGTCTTTGGGTTCTTGAAAAGCGCCCTGGCACACACTGTGAGGAAGCAAAAATACCAATAACCACTGTAGCATATTTGCAAGAAGCAAAGTAGCATCCAAGCCACCAAGTCTTCAAAACTATTATCAGATTATTTTTCCCCCCAGAATGAATTGGTTTCTCTCAAAGCTGGGATAATCCTCACTTTCTTCAGGAAGAGATGAAGCCGATTCACCAACAGAGTAAAGATTTCTTTAACAGAGACGCCAATAATTGTGGAAGGGACTATATGTGTGTATGTGCATGTGTATATGCTTGACCCGGCAAGTAAAACCTTCAGGTAAACCTACTGGACTTTATGACCTGCCTTGCTCCCCCGTGCCCCCCTCTCTCTGTGTCTGCTCAGGCAGCCCTTCTCTTGGTGACTCATCCAGATACTATTCTTTCATTTCTCCTCTCACTCCTCGATTTCTGAAACAAACTACCCATCCGTTCTGTTTAGAAACGGCTTTGCAACAACTCCGGGCTCAAACAGCGCATGGCGCCGATGCTGAACTCACTTGAAGCGTGAGGGCAAGCTTTATGTGGGTGCTACACGCTTGAGTAATGTGCCATTTCCACAACAGCAGTGAATGGCCTTCTTAGAGTACAAAAACATGAAAGTGTGAGGCCCAGGCTGAGACACAAACAAGCTTATTCTGCTTATGACTACAGCTGCACCTCAACAAATGTCCCCCTATTTGGTCCCTTCTCGCCTCTTCTCACTTGTTGGAGCCTCCCTGTACCTGCTAAAGCCATTAGCGACCTGCGGATTGGTTCCACATGTTACAAACGTCCCATAAAAGCCGGAGACTTTGGCGAGAAACTGGGTGAGAACGTGATACGATATTGGAAAGCCATGGCTTACAGTGGATACTGGAATCAATACAGGATGGATGACCCATAAGCATGCAGATTTGTAGACTCTAGACACCCATGCTAAAGTGACATGTGTTACTGCTGATATGAGTCCAGTTGTGTAGAAGCATCTTGTATAAGCCATAAAACACAAAAGTATAGTTGCACCCAGAAGGAGGCGTCGGGTTGCAGTGCTATTGGGAAAGCAGATAAAGGTTACCAGGAACAATACATGATGATACATCAAACTGATATGGGCAATATTTGTTTGAAGCTACACATACAGAAGTAGTGTCTCTCAGTATGGCTTAGGGACGCCATGTTTGCTAATGCAACATGCGAGACGTCTCGGCATGGAGTTGTAGAGGTTCCTAATGGTGTCCTGCAATAATCCATCCTATGCAGCTTGAATATTCTCACACAGTTACTGCAGATTTTGACATGTGACAACAAACCGTCAACATGCCTCAACCAAGACAAGAGAAGGACCCACCACTGCCATTCTGAGTCGCTCTATGACAGTCGGCCATCACACCAATACAGTCTTTAGTGATGTTGATGTTGATGTGGTTGAAGGGCAGTCAGTCTAACAGTCTGCGTGCATGTAGTCCTGCGTCGTGCAGTCGTCTGCCAACGTGCTGGCACTAACTGGATAAACTGGATAGAGGGCATCACTGCTCACTGAGTGTCAGTAATTGTGGCTGTTGGGTCAGTCAGGCATGGCGATAAGACCCGTCCTTGCTATCGTCACGTGTAAGGCAGAGCGTGAAACTTGAATTATTTGCATGTCTCGTGATGTCAAAGTTTCATTACTGGTGAAATTGTGAAATTTTATGCAAAATCTGCGTGTCATCTCCTACTCCACACTTTCATTCATTTCCCCATGCTGCCAAAATCAGACCACGGCTCTCTCAGTCTGCTGCTCAAACTCTTACCTCTTACCTAATCTCCAGCTGCCTGGACTATTGCAACTCTCCTCTGGCTGGCATTAGCTCCTCTTCTCTTCACACGCTCCAGATGGTCCAGAACTCTACTGCCTTTTTACTCACACCTGGTCACATCATCACATCACACCCTTTCTCAGAAATTTCCCCTGGCTCCCCATATTGTACTGTATACATTTCAAAATCCCTCTACTTACACACAAAGCTCTTAACAAGCTCCATCCTTCTCGTCTGTCTAATTTTCTCCTTCCCTACAAACCCACACGTTCCTCATGGTCCTCTTCAGCTGGGCTACTCACCATTCCTGACTGAGCATTTTCTAGATTTGCTCCTCGCCTCTGGAACTCCCCCACTCTGCAAGCTCAGCAGTCTTCCCACATTTAAATCTAACCTTTAAACAACCTACAACATCAGCCCACATCTAAACCAGGCTTTCATGCAGGTGTCCCTTCTGTTGTCTTTCTCTATATTACTGCCTTTAGTTACCCGTTTCTTGGATTATTATTATTATTATTATTATTATTATGTTTTTATTAGAAAATTCCAAAGATGATCACAAATGAGATCCTTAACAAGTCCTGGCAGAACAGGTCTTGGTAGACCTCCAAAACTGTTGCCATCAGATGAACAGTACCTAAAGCTTGCCCAAGGACTCCAATAGGTATAGCATAGGGTGCTTAACCCCCCACACGCCTGTACAACAAGCACCCATACACAAGCACATCAAACACACACATGTACAAACAAACATATAGATATACATATACACAAACACACCACTGAACAAACACACACACACACACACACACACACGCACGCACACACACACACACACACCCACATGCACACACACACCCATACACAAGCACATCAAACACACACATGTACAAACAAACATATAGATATACATATACACAAACACACCACTGAACAAACACACACACACATACACACCCACATGCACACACACACCCATACACAAGCACATCAAACACACACATGTACAAACAAACATAAAGATATACATATACACAAACACACCACTGAACAAACACACAAACACACACACACCCACACACACACCCATACACAAGCACATCAAACACACACATGTACAAACAAACATAAAGATATACATATACACAAACACACCACTGAACAAACACACACACACACACACACCCACATGCACACACACACCCATACACAAGCACATCAAACACACACATGTACAAACAAACATATAGATATACATATACACAAACACAACACTGAACAAACACACACACACACACACACACGCACACACACACCCATACACAAGCACATCAAACACACACATGTACAAACAAACATATAGATATACATATACACAAACACAACACTGAACATACACACACACAACACGCGCACAGACACACACGCACATACACACACACACACACACACACACAAGCACATCAAACACACACATGTACAAACAAACATATAGATATACATATACACAAACACAACACTGAAAAAACACACACACACACACACATACACACACCCACACACACATACACAAGCACATCAAACACACACATGTACAAACAAACATATAGATATACATATACACAAACACAACACTGAACAAACACACACACACACACACACCCACACACATATACACTTATTAACAGCCACAAACACAACCATCCACAGACACATACACACACACACACAGACACACACAAACACAAACATGTACATACACAAGCACACCAACTAACATATAGATCTACATATACACAAACACAACACACACAACAAACGCACACACAAATACACACCCACACACACATACACACACACACTTATAAACAGCCACAAACACAACCATCCACAGACACATACACACACAGACACACACAAACATGTACATACACAAGCACACCAATCACACACACACACACACTAACAGACATATAGATCTACATATACACAAACACAACACTGAACAAACACACACACACACACACAACACACGCACACACACAACCACACACACACTTATAAACAGCCACAAAGACAAACACCCACAGACACATACACACATAGTCACACACAAACACAAACATGTACACACACAAGCACACCAATCACACACACACACTAACAAACATATAGATCTACATATACACAAACACAACACTGAACAAACACACACACACACAACACACGCACACACACAGCCACAAACACAAACATCCACACACAAATACACAATATACATGCATACAAACATATCTATACACACGCATACAAACGCATGTACAACAACCACTCCTACACATCCACATCCACAACATCCACAGACACACACACACACAAATACACAATATACATACATACACCCACACACACACATACACAAACACAACACTGTACAAACACACACACACACACACACACACACACACACACACACACACTTATAAACATCCACAAACAAACACAAACATCCACAGACACACACAAATACACAATATACACACATACATATATACACCCACACACACATATACATTTACACAAGCGCAACACTGTACAAACACACACACACTTATAAACATCCATAAACAAACACAAACCTCCACAGAAACACACAAATACACAATATACACACATACATACACACTGACACGCATACACAAACACACATATACACTCATACACACATCCAGCAGAGTGACTCATGACACCATAAGTGGGTGTTTAGTGTGGAGTTAGCAGGGCTGTGTGGGAGGGGCTTTCCACTGACGGAGTACTTTTTCTCCCACTATAAACACAGCATTAAAAGCAGAAGGAGATCAGACAGCACTTATCATTTATTCAGAGTATTAACCTCAAACTAGAGCCACAGCTCACTCAGAGCACCACTGATTAACAGTAACACCGTATTAATGATTAGTTACATAAACACACCTCCCTGTGATGTCACCAGGGCATAATCACCAGCCCTGCCGATGGTGATTTCTTCTTTATTGCTCTAGTTGGTCATTTTGACCCACTCCTATGACATCACAGGTGGGTGTGTTATATAATCTAACTGTATAATCAGTGTAGTTTAATTAAGCAGAATGAATATGTTTCTGATTACTGGTTACTACTCCACACATCATTAAAATAACAGTAAAAACAACACATAATTGTTTTGTTGTTCAATTTATATATGTATTGATATATATATATATAACATATATTTATATATGTATATACATATATATATATATATATATATATATATATATATACAATAATATATATATATATATATATATATATATATATAATTTAAGCAACAAAACATGTACAAAAAATTATGTATATATATATATATATATATATATATATATATATATATATATATACACACATATATATACACATTTTTCCATTTTAACTTGATGAGATGTTTTTTTGGATTTTTTCAGCTGTAAGTGCAGAAAGAAGGTAACTATTACTTTTTTATAGGCTTATAGCCAAGTGACTGGGGTAGCAGTTTGTTTAAGCATCATAGTAATTCCCGCTGGCTGTATGACATACAGCATATTGCTATGGCATAGTGGGTTTCATGCTCAGTAGTCTCTAGTTTTCCCATAATGGTGCAGTATCTAATAAACATGTAGTCAGGGCTTTTCTGTGGACGTGGTTAAGGTGGATGGGCTACACAACAGCGAAAGACCATGTTGGGTTCCACTTGTGTTAGTCAAGAACACAAAGCTGAGGCTGCAGTAGACACAGGCCTACCAAAACTGGGAAAACTCAACTGCTGCTGAAGCACATAGGGTTTGTTGCCAACAGCATGAATTCACAGACCCAGACTTACCTTGTGTCCACAGTCCAGGCTGGTGAAGGTGATGGAGTGGTGCGGGGAATGTTTCCTCTGGAACACTTTGGGTTATTTATAACATCAATTAACCATTACTTGCCGCAGCCTGTTTGACCGATGTGGATCACTTCATGGTCACAACTGACCATCTTCTAATGGCTACTTCTAGCAGGATACTTTACCATATCATAAAGCAAATCCACCTCAAACTATTTCCATTAAGAAGTTAAATGTCTTTCACTGGCCTTTCCTTGTACAGGATTCCATTCAATTCAATTAAACTTTAATGTTATAATACCAATACAGGGTTGTACAGTATAACAAAACAGGCAGGGTCCTTCTCCAGTGCAGTATAACATATATATGTGTGTGTATATATATATTATATAATATATATAATATATAATCTGAATACAGTTAAATAATCTGTGCAGTGGAACAGATTGTGAAACTACTCCACTGGTGGAAGACATGACTTTGTAGCTCCACCCCTCCCACAGCAAAACCAACCCTACTTTAGTTTGAAGCCCATCCACCACCCCACCCCAGCATACCAACTTCCTTCCCTCCCCCAGCACCCAAACCCCAAGCATCCCCTTAACTACATGCACACAACCGTTTACTCCAGATCCCAGCCCGGTTCCGTCCCACCCATTTACCATAACCCAACAGTCTAAAGCGACAGTAACAAGCTCCGCTCTTCTCCTACAAAACCACGGCCCCTGCTCCAGCATCACTGTGGGACATTAGAGCTGAGGTTGCTTTATAATAGGAGAGTAGACATGATGTCTCTTTATGGTAAGACTTTATTATTTGGAAGGCCTTCTTTTTCGCTGGCCGAGTATGTTACTGACAGCCAATTTGCATACGCAGCCAGGACATTCGACTGCTCCTAATACACAGGAATAAAAAAAGGGTCACCAGTTCGTCAAATAAAATAACAAGAAGCAGGCCGAGGCTCAGGAGCCGCTGAGTTCTGTCAGCTGCGCTCTGCTGACATGTATTATGGATGACTGACACTTGTGGAGCTTGTTGGAAACCAACTGGGTGCTGATGTGGCCCTGCAGGACAACGTCCAATGAGTCATGATAAAAAGCTGAGCAGCCTCATGTTTGTCAAACTTCAGCAACCGCTGGGCATTGGTTCGGTGACTGGTTCTTGTCTTGGTTAGGACAGCTCTACAATACATCAATGTTGGCCTACTTTTTGGACATTAGCAAAAAACCAGAACATACTGAAGCAATTTGCGGATAAGAGGCGTTTTAGCATTATAAATCACTGATAAATGTCTGAGTAAGCTTTTAAAGCTTTTAAAGCCGCTCCGCTGAGTATTTAACCCTTAGAAATTGCTGTTATTGTACTGTGGCATCAATTGTGTCCCACTCGTAACTCACTGAAACAAGTGGAACAAATTCCTTTGGAGGTGTGAGATCCAAGCATCACACTGTGTTTGTGTGATTATGATAACATATGATGGAAAGATTCTGTAATATCTGATTTTTAAATCATCCAGAAGCACACATAACACTACTACACAGCTTCCGTGTGTTATATTCTAATTGCTTACGTACAAACCGTGCACCTAAGCAGCACCATTCATCACAGACTCTGTTTCTGTGAGCAGAAATAAATCAAATGGGAAAAAAAAAATCTACCTATCTATCTACCTATCTATCTACCTATCTATAGTATCTATCTATAGTATCTATCTATCTATCTATAGTATCTATCTATAGTATCTATCTATAGTATCTATCTATCTATCTATAGTATCTATCTATCTATCTATAGTATCTGTCTATCTATAGTATCTATCTATCTATCTATCTATAGTATCTGTCTATCTATAGTATCTATCTATAGTATCTGTCTATCTATAGTATCTATCTATCTATCTATAGTATCTGTCTATCTATAGTATCTGTCTATCTATAGTATCTGTCTATCTATAGTATCTATCTATCTACAGTATCTATCTATATTATCTATCTATCTATAGTATCTATCTATCTATCTATCTATCTATAGTATCTGTCTATCTATAGTATCTATCTATCTACAGTATCTATCTATCTATCTATCTACAGTATCTATCTATCTATCTATCTATAGTATCTATCTATCTATAGTATCTATCTATCTATCTATCTATCTATCTATCTATCTATCTATCTATCTATAGTATCTATCTATCTATCTATAGTATCTATCTATAGTATCTATCTATCTATAGTATCTATCTATAGTATCTATCTATCTATAGTATCTATCTATCTATAGTATCTATCTACAGTATCTATCTATCTATCTATCTATCTATCTATCTATCTATCTATCTATCTATCTATCTATAGTATTCATCTATCTATCTATCTATCTATCTATCTATCTATCTATCTATCTATCTATCTATCTATCTATCTATCTATCTATAGTATTCATCTATCTATCTATCTATCTATCTATCTATCTATCTATAGTATCCATCTATAGTATCCATCTACAGTATCTATCTATCTATCTATCTATCTATCTATCTATCTATCTATCTATCTATCTATCTGTCTATCTGTCAATAAAATTTCTAAATGTGATGTAATATATTAATATTTTGCTACAACATTGAAAATTGTGCCTTTTTTATAAGAGCTTTTAAACTTCAATGAATCCTCAGAACTTTAAAGCATAGATTTCTCACACCTCAGCGAGCAGCAGTCCGCCACCTCACCCTCAAGAGTTTTCTTGCAGTGCTCACATGTGAAATGAGGTGCCCATTTGTATCATTTTTTCTGAGAGTTCTCACAGTTCCAAAAGCTACTGGAAATGTATCAGCACTGAATGTATCACAGTTCCTTTATTATCATGACCACTAAAGCAAAGTTTATGCAGACCAGTGTCCAGTTTCTGTACATTATAGGCCTAAAGATCTAAGAAACTCAGTACCTAGGAATAAGAATTTTTTTTTTTTTACACTGTAGTTACTCTTTGTTCAATGTATTGTGTGTATATAGGCTCACTACATCAGCTGAACTACATGCAATGGGAACATTCTAATATTAAGCATATATATATATATAGATAGATAGATAGATAGATAGATAGATAGATAGAGAGATAGATAGATAGATAGATAGATAGATAGATAGATAGATAGATAGGTGAATATACAAATGGACTTTACAGACTTTGTTTAAATTAAATGAACATTCTGTTTGGTATGACATGTATAAAGTTATGAAGTGATACTGTGCCTTACATGATCTGTTAACTATAAATATGTCCACACACTGTCCACTAAAATCTGCAGAAGGTATTGTTTTAAAAGTCATTTATGCATGTATATAAGACATTAATAATCATGAATTGTTTCACAGCAAGTCTCAAAAAAGAGAACAGCACTAATTAGGTTCAATGAATATGTGGTGTTAAAAATGTGTCTTATTAATGTGTTATTACTGTGTCACAAAGGCGATAATGTGTTTTGACATTTGAGATAAATTGTGAGCGGTTTAGAATCAACTTAGTGAAGGTCATTCATGTTAAGGTGGGCTTAAAGCTTTAAAGCTACATAGTAAGAGCAAGAGAATCTTTAGATCATCTCGAGAAGAATGACAGAAGGGTTTGGAACGCTACCTACAGTGTTTCCCACTTCATTTGACCTCTGGGGTTAGAATCCCTCCCACACTGTCCTTAATAATAAACAGTCACACAGGCTTTACTGGAAAAGAGCTGTTGCAGCAGTCTCCACCTCATTTTTGCATGTAATCCATCATGATGACTGCCTACTACATCGTGGGTACAGCTTCAACACACTTCACTTCCATGGAAGTGATGTGATGTTTCCATTGTGAGGGCCAGAGGTGACTGCTATTTTTGTGTTGGGCACTTGTTTGAAGGTAACACGACCTTGATTTGTTTGCCAATTTTTTGTACTCTTTAAAACCTTTTATTTATAGGATTTATATATACGCCCCACTCTCCACATGGGAACTCCATTTGTTTAGTTGTGAAATAAAAAAAAAATCATGTCATACCCAAACTAAAAAAGAGTGGTAAGTAAAAAAACAACACATAGAGGTTCCTTTGAAGCATTTGAACAAAAATGCAACTGTATGTTGTCCATACTCTACATACATATTTTCCATTATGCATACAGTACCAGACACTTTACTACACCATATGTCAAAATCCTTGTACACACGTGCTCCTCAAACATGTGAGGGTTGGATAGCATTTAGCACCAAGAACATTTGTGAGGTCAGGTACCAATACTGGATGACCAGCTCTGGGTGATAAATGATTACTCCTAAACTCAGGTAATGGGTTGATCAGTTTAATAATTCAAGAAGCAAGAACAGTTTTGTTCACAATGATGTATAGTATAAATAAAACTTTAACATTAAGTATGATTCCAATCATAGATTCTTACAGAGAGTCTCTGGGGTTCAAGTCGAAGCTGAGTCTTAAGTTTTAGTGGCTCGAACAAGTCACAAAGTTTCTACGGCACAAGACAAAGTCAAGTTTCAAGTTGAGTCTCAAGTCTAAGGCTAAAGTCTGGTCAAGGGATGAGTCTATGGGGTTCAAGTGCAGTTGGAGACTAGAGTATCTAAGGTGCAATTCCGAGTGAAGTCTCAAATTTCTATGATTTGGTATTGGATTGATTCTCAAGTCTCTGAAAAAGAAAAATCAGCTTTTTTAGAAATTTAGCTTTAGTCTTATTTGATGCAAACATTGAATTGTACAACAGTGAACAGATCTTCTATCTAAAAGACAGAACTGAAGTCCCACACATGATAAATGTAGTGTTGGAAGAGGGAAAACATCTTGATTCAATGGTTAAGTCTGTAGTTTGTATAGTACAAACATATTAGATAGGAAATGCAATATGTAATTTCAGCTAGACCAGGTAAATTAGCTATTGTGCTAGCTGGCATACTTGCTATCCAAGCTACATGCTAACTGACCAGTAGTGCTATGTTTTGCTCATCAGACTGAAGGGTTTTTTATGATAAAGGAAGGCTTCTAATTTAATATTAAACCTGACTATAGAATGACATTACAGTAATGGAAGGTTTTATCTATGTACAGCATTAAGGCTGGCTGCCCTAGTGTAATGTTTTTAGGGCAGAAATCTCAGATCTGAGTTGATTTCCTAGGTTAGGGTGAGTCTGAGTCACATCATGACTCAGTCAACATGCGATTCAAGGTTGAGTTGAATCCCTGTCTCTGTTTCCAATGAACATACAAAACACATTATGAACAGACTGCGGGCCTTTTACACAACAGTAGAAAACATACAACCAAGAACCATGACAGGCTAACAAACCCCAAACAATAGAGTCTGTAGGTGATTAGCGTCTTAGTACTGAGTGCCAGTTCGGGTCTCTGAAACTGCAATAGCAAAACACAAGGCCAGGATTTCTAGCCAATGGTTCAGGATTTATAAGTGAATATCCACATGGGATGACAAACAACATGGTCAAAGCAACCTTAAAAATGACCCACGGAATGGGAAGCTGTGATCCATCAACCTTCTCTTTTGGATCCAGGAGTCAGCCATCAAAACTTTATCTCAGAACTTAGAGACGTAACGTTACGGGCTGCTATACTGAACACGTAAAACACGAAGCGCTCGCATTCTTTAAGAGGGTCCACACACATATTTCAGCAGTGCTGTAACAGTCCCTTGACTGATTCTGACATGAAGACCACACAAGACGTCAATACGAGCTCTTGATGGTAAACAGTTTTGATCTCGCCACTGCTCACCACTGCTCATCTTGAACTTTGGAACATTTTGTGAAAATTACAATTGCTGTCAAAGTATAGGCCAAATCACGATAGCGGTGGAGACTGTGCCGCAGGGCTAAGCTAAAAGAGGAGCCAAAATCATAAAGAACTGCATACTGTCAAGTTTTCTCAATGAATGATGAAACAATCCAATTAGATCCTGGCACGTCCGCAAGCCTCTCTTCTCCAATAACGCATAAGAAGTGCTGGCTTTATGGCTGTCATTCAGCAAACACATGGAAGCCAGCCTAGCCTGCAAAACTTGCCCATGGTTCTTCTGCTCATTTGATGGAAAAAAGAATAAAAAGTTCCACTGACAGAATAACTGTTTTTTGTTTTGTTTCTTAGGTCTGGATGTAACTCAGTATCTGTGACCATTAGAGCAAAAATGCTTTTGATTAAAATCAACAGTGTGGATTACCAAAAAGGAGGGAAGGTGGAGGCATAAATATGATGGGAGGGAAAACGACAGACACAACAGAGCTCTCCGTACAGGACGAGATAGTGGTAGAGGGATAACCAGATTAGCCGATACGGAACACTGGTTTTTCATTCAATATGGAGAAGAAAATCACAGTGTAAGGTCTAAAGACTTGTCAGATAAGGCCCAGATGGATTTATGCAACAATTTTAGGCAAT
Organism: Prochilodus magdalenae; assembly: GCA_024036415.1. Taxonomy (NCBI): domain Eukaryota; kingdom Metazoa; phylum Chordata; class Actinopteri; order Characiformes; family Prochilodontidae; genus Prochilodus; species Prochilodus magdalenae. Next base: position 740,188 of record JAMWET010006979.1, on the reverse strand, counting down.
CTGATCTAATGTAATCAGTCATACGTACCTGATAAAGAACAAGTTTCAAACAATTCATAGTCAAATTTGTGGAAGCAAGAAGGGATTTGTAAAACTAGCAAACCCATACTTCTTAACATATTCCAGTGCTACCCGGTGCATACTCCTACTCTAAAATCCCTTAATGGGTTCTTTCACAAATTTTGCATTTGTGTCTAAAAAAGAGAATACCAAAACTGTGTCCTGTGGCTTGAAACCCAGTCTGACACCCTCTAAAGCAGCAAAGATATTACACTCACTGCCAAAAGAATAGTTGCACCCAGAAAGCAGTGTGCGAGTGCAAAGCTTTTGGGAAGGAAGATAAAGCCTACGAGGAAAAATGAATGATGAGAAATTTAGACTGATCTATTGAGCTACTGATACAGAAGGAGTGTCTCTCAGTAAGGCGTTGGGCTGCCATGTTTGCTAATGCAACGTGCATCTGTTCCTAATAGAGCCCTGTGATAATCTAACCCATGCAGCTTGAATATCGGAGTGGAGGTGAATTGACACCAGGCCTTCTGGACATGTGACCTGTGACAACAAACCATTAATCTTGGAGCTGACCACGGTGCCTCCACACATCGATTCATTGGTCGCCTCCACCAAGACAAAAGTGAGACTTGTCAGTGAAGACATGCCCGCTGACATTCTGATTCACTCCATGACAGTCTGCCACGACACCACCGCAGTCTGATGTGGTGTTAACGGCAGTCTTCAGAGCAGTCTGTGTGCATGTAGTCCTTCTATAACTTTCTTATAGGGACTTGGCAAGTAGACTCCTACAGTGACATGTTTTAAATGGTGCGTTTAACTAAAGCTCATAACTCTCCAATTAATGACTAGAAAATCCCCTTAACTGGAAATTCCTTCTTAGACACTTTAAAGGGAATCGTATCAGCATGACTGCTCACATCAGCAGCAGCAATAATGTACCACTACTGCAGGCCCAGCACCAAGTGGGCATGTTTTGGGGCAATGCCTTACCAACCAATCATCATACCCCATAACGCCAGTATATGGAACATGCCTCTATTGTGGCAAGTGGTAAAAAACAGTGGAAAAACGTCTGGTGCTTTGACGGCTTGCCCTGTGCCAAGCATAAAACTACCCTGATTAACATTGGAGGGTTTCCATGTTTCACTTTGTATTGGCCACATTTAAGGACTGCTTTAGGACCACAGCACATGTCATGGGAAGATTAAGCAAAATGAGGTGATGTGGTGTAAATGTGCCATTGGTGTTATTGTGTCTCTGTTCATTCTATATATTTATTGCCCCATTTTTCTATATCTGTTTTACATTTACATTTACATTTACGGTATTTAGCTGACGCTCTTATCCAGAGCGACTTACAAGGTTAATCATATTACAGGTGGGCCAGTGTAGTGTTAGGAGTCTTGCCCACGGACTCTTATTGGTGTAGCACAGCATAGTCACTCAGCCCGGGATTCGAACCCCAGTCTCCCTCGTGTGGTGGTGGCTACTTGGTGGGTAGTGATGTTATCCGCTAAGCTACACCAACCACATGTTTTGTCCTGTGGAGATGTTCCGCACCAGAGACATTATAAATGAGAATCCTAGTTCATTAAAATCCCAATGGGAAAGCTTGCAATGCATCTGTCTGCAAAGAAAGTCCTGCCAATCTGTTTGCTGGTTACTCCGCAGGCAGTTAGCAGTGATATTGTGCCGCTGTCAGGGAATGCCACCCCTTTGCTGTGGTGATCTTTGCAGCACAGCAGCCATAAATTCATGTTCTTGTGCATAAATGAACCAAACCAAACGATCCCGTTGCAAACATGAGTTTGAAGCAGTCAACTGACCTTCAGACTTGAGCATTTTGGTCACTTCCCTTTCAAAGACAAACTCTGGTCTTGTATGGCTGGGAATATGGCTGGGAATATGGCTGGGAATATGGCTGGGAATATGGCAGGGAATATGGCAGGGAATATGGCAGGGAATATGGCTGGGAATATGGCTGGGAATATGGCAGGGGATATGGCAGGGGATATGGCGGGGAAAATGGCGGGGGATATGGCTGGGAATATGGCAGGGAATATGGCCGGGAATATGGCCGGGAATATGGCCGGGAATATGGCCGGGAATATGGCGGGGAATATGGCCGGGAATATGGCTGGGAATATGGCGGGGAATATGGCGGGGAATATGGCTGGGAATATGGTGGGGAATATGGCTGGGAATATGGTGGGGAATATGGCTGGGAATATGGCGGGGGATATGGTGGGGAATATGGCGGGGAATATGGCTGGTAATATGGCTGGGAATATGGCGGGGGATATGGCGGGGAATAAGGCTGGGAATATGGCTGGAAATATGGCGGGGAATATGGCTGGGAATATGGTGGGGAATATGGCGGGGAATATGGCTGGAAGGTTTGAAAAACATGGCTGAACAGACGTTGCTATAGGGGTTTTGGGGGCACCCACCCAAGCCCTCACAATGCTTTTCTCATTGTCCAGTGTCCCATTCATGTTTTAGTTCTGGCAGCTGGTCTGCACTACGGTGTATTTAAATGAGCTTATAGTAAATATGCTTTGGATCAATCAGTATAGCAGTCAGTAGTTGGTTGAATATATACAATATGCACTAATGTACTTGCTAGCTTGCTAGTGCCTAACAAGGATCTGCTTTTTTGCCTGCTTCTTAGCTTCAACACATTGAGGTCGAATATGAATGACATCATTCCCATCAATCTGAATTCCCACTTCTGAGTTGAGTCGCCCATAACTCTTTACAACTCCTTAACAACCTGATTTAGTTCAGCAGCATGTGAAGGTGAGAATGAGGTGGATACGACTGGAGTAGTAATAAATCTCTCCGGGAGCTAACATATTACCCCTCCTAATCTCTTGACGAATTAGCACTGCTTTTGAATGTTAGGCTTACGGTGTACCTAAGTCATTTATATGAACTCTTAATCACTCGTCTGTCTACAGGCTAACATTCTCAATTCTTTCCTAATGCTCCTGATATCATTTGCAAAAGTGAAGTTTCCTTCAGAGGGATACACTTGTGCGGATGGTAAACACTCCCTCACTTTTCATTAAAGACGCCTGTGGGTTATGCAACCCAGGACGGGAGCCAATTAATTATTTGGTTTCTGGCCTCCAGCACTGGCAGGAGGTCCAGAGAAAGATACTTAAGAGCTGTTTTTTTTTTTCTCTTTCTTTTCATTGGAACCTTCATGTGAGAGAGGGACACCCTATTAAGCTTACCTCAGAGCAGTCTTGTCTATAAAGGCACACAATACCATACGTGTTCACTTCCTGAGGACCCTTGCCTGTCCCTCATCTCATAGCACTGTAGCCTCTATGTTCAGTTTCAAGACAGCAAAAGACAGATGACTAAACTAGGGGCTGATAAGACCAGAAATGAAACCAGAGGGGAACCTTAAAAATGAATAAGCGGGAGAGCGCTTCTCTAGACAAGAACAGAACGTGTTACACGTAAAGATCCCAAAATCCTTCCACGCCACAAATCAAATGTTCCGGTGTCATTTCGGGGAAGAGCGTGAGTCCTGCTGGATCTATGATACTCAGTGAGTGTGACACTGGCAGCAATTATTAAGTGTGTTTTTGTTTCAGTGACTGATTTGCAAATCTTATCGGCTGGAACAGCCAACCGAACCCAAGTATGAACGTGAAGAGGCTTTCAAAAATCTATCATAACATATTGTTGCTTTTGGAAAAAAGTTTGTGTCTTTGAACTGGGAACTTTATAGGAGGAGGAAAAAGAAACATACTTAATGTTAACTGCTTGAGAGTTCAGAGCTACTGTCATCATGTTGCTGTTCACCTTATTCAGCCCGGTACATTTAAAGACAGTGTCTGTTCATTAATGTCATTAAACTTTCTGAATGCTGATCACTGTATGAAAACAGGGGATGGGTCTCGAACCCAAAAATGACAAGAGTGGACTTGGGAACAATGCTCTTGACATAGATACAAGAGGAAACTCACAAGAAACAACAACAAAGAATGCATGTACAGTACCAGTCACAAGTTTAGACTCCCAGGACTCCCTAGACTCCCAGCTAAATCAATGTTTTTGGTATCCTATAGAATCTACAGCCTAGGCTTAGCACTTCCAACTAATGAGATGTAAATACTGTGATACACTACAGGAGCTCTCAACCTGTTTTGTGGTCAGTCATGGGCTGGAGGTTAAGGTTGGCTCGATTCATTAAACTGATAGTAATGGCTGAAGGGCCCTGAGCAAGGCACCCAACCCACAGCTGCTTCCCAGACTTGTAGATAGGGCTGCCCACTGCTCTGGGCAAGTGTGCTCACTGGCCCCAGTTCGTTAGCTAGTGTATGTATGTGGGTTTTTCACTTCACAAAGGGATTAAATATGAAAGTCGAATTCCTCTATGTCCAACAACACAAATGGCACACAATGGCTCTAAACTCTCTCCTCTGAGAATCACTCTTATCTTTTTTCTGCCGAAATTTACCCTTTCAGTTTAGTGAGTATTTATGATGGGTAGACCAGTGGAATTCATCCAACATTGCCAGTTATATTAACTTCCACTGAAAGTAAAAAAAAGCTGTTTTTTTAAATGTATAATTCCATGAGTGATATTTCATTCTTAGATGTCTTCACCTTTGTTCTAAAGCAAAGCATTAATCTACAATAAGGAAATCATGTTTGAGTAGCCGTGTCTGAACTGTTGGTGTTGTATACCGACAAAGACTATCAAAAGGGCTACGGTGGGACACGTCAAAGGAATTGTAAATGATGGGTACAATAACAATATGTCACAACACAAAGTGTATTGTACTCTGTTGTGTATGGAGCTGCATAACCACAGGTCAGTCAAAGTGCCTATGCTAACTGTGTCCAACTTTAAACGTGTTGCCCGGTATAATGAGATCCAGTTTTACATTGTGTGATGGTATATATGTGCCGCTTACCTAGTGAACTGATGGGACCAGGATACACCATGGAAAAACAAGTTGTTGGCGGGAATTTTACACATGCCACAATCCAAAACATAGTGGTTAAATTATGGCAATGGCATTCCCTGATGGCAGTTTCCTCTATCGGGAACATCATTAATGCATGCTGCCACACCACACACACTGCTGGGAAATAGCTTGAGGAACATGCCAAAAAGCTGAAGGTGTTGCTCCGGCTTTCGAATTCCCGGGATCTCAATCCAATTGATCTTCTGTGGGATGTGCTGGAACAACAAGTTCCAATCTGTGGCAGCTCCGTTTCGCAACTTACAGGACAGGATCTGCTGACAAGTCTAGTCAAGCGGTCTTTAGTGTATTATTCCTCAATGTAACTCGTATCCATTGGAGGGAATGTTATTCATTAGGTCCTGTGGTGCAATGTACATTGAATATACGCTAGTAAAGTGCAGGTGCAGAGCTATATACAATAAATATAACACACAGACTGACCCATATTCATGCAAATCTGAATCTGAGTCAGGAAACTTTCATACAATGAAACAAGCTTTGACTTGGGCACAATGGTTAAATTGCCTACAGTGCATGGAAACAATGTGCATGAGTAGCTTATTGTACTGTATGTTATTTACAACAGACACACCCAATTAGTGCTCATTTACATCTAATTTACATACATCATACAATAAGCCTGAATAAGCCCCAATTATAATAATATACAGTCTTTTTTCCACAGCCATTTCCACCACACAGTGAATAGTGGCCATAATAAAAAACAACCGTTTTCTATTTGATGCTATAGCACAGATTTGTCCATCACCATTTGGTTTAACTTGATTCAGTATTGATTAGCTAAACCAGGTACTGGATTATTTGACTTACTGATCACTTAATTGGCTTGAGTAAGCTGTTGTATTGAAATCCTTGATGGTTGCTAAGGTGTTGTTAGGCTGCTGCTTGTATCTGGGGTTTTTGCTAATATGTGTGACTTTTGACAACCATATTTGTCAACATTATTTTCCCATCTGTTGGGATGTGTAATGTATCCCAAAATGAATAAGGCACGCTCGTCCCATATACGCTGTATTGCCCTGCAAATGGTTTAGGGTCGAGTTGTAGTTGCCCATGAAAACAATTCAAAGAATGTGGGACAGACCCAACAGCCACTGGACTACATGTATCCAGACAGTTACGACATCTGCCTTTAACACCACATCAGTGTCGCCAGGGACTGCACTGGAATCATGCCCCACTGTCATGGAGAGACTCAGAAAGACAGCACGTCACTTTCAGTGACAAGTTCCATGGATTTCTTGGTGGAGACAAACAACGAATGTGTGTGAGGAGGCACCGTGGTCAGCGCCAAGATGAACAGTTTGTTGTCATGCGTTCCAGGTCCAGAAGGCCTGGAGGCACTCCAGCTCACACCAACACAGAATCTGCAGGAACTGTGTGAGAATATTCAAACTGCATGGGATGGATTATCGCAGGACACCATTAGGACACATGCAGAGACATCTCGTGTGTTGCATTAGCAAACATGTTGACCTGATGCCATACAGACACTACTTCTGTAAGTGTAGCTTAATAAATATTACCCATATCAGTCTAAATTCATCATCCTTTATTGTTCCTACTTTTATCTTCTTTCCCAACAGCACGGCAATCTGATACTTCCCTCTGGGTGTGACTACTCTTCTGATGACGAGTGTACTATTGTTGTAGTTCTTATTAGTTTCAGATATTACGCAGCAGTTAGATTTCAGATGTGGTGGAAATGACATTTAAGAAAGTTTGATGTAGGCGTTCTCCTATTTGTGATCCAGTTCATGTGACTGTGAGAAGTCAACGGGTTTTGAAAGAGCTTTCATTCCTTCCCAGAGTTCAGTAATAGCCCTTATGCAATGTAGAAGTCATCTGGCTTTTTCAAATGATGTAAATACATATAAACCAAAAAAAGAGTTAGGAGGTTTCCATATGACAGTAATGATATGGGGAAGACTACAGAGCCTTGTGGGAAGGCCAAGAGAGAAGTGTGTGATGCACATGATGCTGTTCCTCCAGCATCATATGTTTCCCAGCTTGCTATAACTCATGCAGATGGAAAACAGAGCAGTAGACTGAATGGGAAGTTTTTGCTCTTATAGTTGTGAGGTCAGCAGTAGAGGGGAGTTTCTGGATGTTGGCAGTGAGGGACGTCCACTGTGTGTGGTAACAGCATGGGCAATGACGTGGTATGAGGGCCGACCAGCTGGAAGAGGGTATGTACCACACACACATATACACACACACGCTAGTCCAATCCTTTCATGTCAGAACAGAGAGTTTGACGTTGTATAAGATTTCATACAGGGAGGAGAAAAAACAGAGAATGGACAGTGACAGCAGGCCCAGAGCAGTCTAGCTCACAACACATCGACCTGACCTCCTGTTCAAAGTACAACACACACGGAACTACTTTACATTTTGCCATGAATGTGAAAAAGTAGCTTTAGAAAAACACAGGAAAGTCCCTTTCAGGGCACCCAGGTCATCCTTTCAAACTTGGTCCATTCATGAATGTGAAAGCTAGCCTAAACTTCATGTAGGCTCACATCGCTTCATTTTCTGTACATAACCTACATATTAGCGTCATGCTGGTTACTGAATGGTTAATAGTAGATGCAAGAGCTTTAATAATCATTATTAATGAGTAATTCATGATAATTACTAAATAATTTCTAGTTGTTACTGAATTAGCTACAGCAGTTACTGAACGAGACATGTTGTGAATAATTAATAGTAATTACAAAATAAAAGTAGTTACTCTAGGTACCAGCACTGGCCCTTGTTCGGGCAGTGTCTGAGCTCATGGTGGGTTTTAGTCCCTGTACTAGCTGGAATATTATCCAACAGAACACTAAGCACGGTTGTAAGCCGCTCTGGATAAGAGCATCTGCTAAATGCCTTAAATGTAAATGTAAATAATTTATAAAAGTTTTTGAATAACTTATTATAGTCACTGAATAACCTAGAGTAGTTACTGAATCATTTCTAGTGGTTACAGGATAATTTCTAATAGCTACTACATAGTCAGTATTCATTACTGAATGTAGTTACCAAATAGTTTATTGTAGTAAAAATATAACATTATTTTTTGAATAATTCATAGTACTTATTAAATAATTTAGGGTAGTTCTTGAATAATTTAAAATAGTTACTAAATTGCTTACTACTAGAGCGATTGAATAACTTACAGGAAAATTCATACCTGTTGGGGAATCATTTGTAGAAGTTATTGTAGATAGCTAATTTATCAGATTTAAAGTAGTCACTGAAAACTTACAGTAGTTATGGACTAAGTCATAGTAATTACTCAGTCACTTGAAGTACTTACTGATAATCACAGCAGCTACTGAAAGATTTATAGTAGTTACAGAATAATTGAGTAGTTACTGATAATGCACAGTAAATTTTGTATATTAATATAAAAGTTTGTCATTACAGAACAATTCAAAGTACCTGAGAAATATTTTACAGTAGCTACTGACAAATTCATTGAAGTTACTGAATAATTTATAGAGTTATGGTAGTTACTGGATCATTCATAGTACTTATTAAATAACAGAAGTGATGGGTGAATAATTAGCAGTAATTGCTGAATAGCTGTAGTATGTATTGAATAATTTAGTAAATAGCTTGTATTAGGTTTACGCTATAAAGTGAATGTTAGATTCACACAATTTTCAAGCAACTAAAGTTATATGTGAGTTCCCCTAAAGGCCCAATAGCTCACAGTAGTTCTGGCTCATGTATGTACAAGACTTCCACCAGAGAGGATGTGTTTGTATGAGTGCGATGAAGTGATGAATAAAGGGCTAGAGAGAAAATAGCCTCAGTACAGAAAAACAGAGAGACACCATTCGTCTCTGCTCTCCATATGGGAGCTACACTATCTGCCCAACAGGCCGCTCAGTTTAATTCTTAATTAGTTTATTTATCGAATCAAATTTCTCATGGCAGGAGCCACGGGAGCACAGCTGCTTCACGGAGATATGTAAACCACATTTTCATAAGAGAAGAGGGAAAAAATCATTATGCAACATATCGGAAAGTTGCTGGCACTACTTCCAGCTGCCATATCACTATCCTCAACTTCCTGTTTAAGATATCAGACTGTTGGAGACTTAGAAAATTCTCAGATTATCTGAAGCAGTTCGTCATTACTTTCTACTATACATGTTAAAATCTACATTCTCAAGTTAACCCATTTATGTCCATCTGCTGTATGTAGTATAATAGGGAACATGCTGCAGATCTGAGTCTGACTGTCTCACACCTTAAATGAACACCTGACGTTATCTTTAACTGTGCTTTAGCCCACAAGTGTGACTTTGGAAAAATGAGCTGTACAGAACACTGGCAAAGTCCCATTAACTAATTAGAGATTCTAGTAAACAATATTACAGAGGTATTAGGAATTCTGATTAAATGTCTATGCAGCAAACTTAATCTCTCTCTTTTCATTACTGCCACGGACTTGATTGACTTTATTGACAGGGATCAATAACATCAGAATATGTCAACACCACAGTTTAATGAAGTTGTGGTGCTTGCAACTGTTGCAACTGAGATTGCATGAAGATGTACAGGATATGAATCAATTGTAATTAAGTTTTATGCAGGTTTTCCTGAGCACTGTTCAATCTCTCAAATTTTAATTCCCTACATTTATACCATTAGACTGTTAAAATAAACATGAACTTTATTAGTGCTCTTAGGCCATGCAGCCTACAGTGCGACATGTCTAGTGACCTTACATGCTTACCTTTCAGTGCGTGCAGGACTGGACTGCTTCTGTTTTTGCATTATGTCTCCGTTTGACTGAAAACAAGGAGAGAAGTTTGTTTATAGTACAGATTATATAGAAAAAGCAGAAACTATTACCATATAGACACAATAGGAGAGTGCATATTAATAAGGGCCATAAAATCATAAAAAAAATTTTAAATTGCTCAACGTGCACATGAAAACAAACGTGAACTACTGTTTAATCTCACTTTTCTGTGAGGATGGACAGACAGATTGTGACGCGCGAAGCTAGGTTTAGTAAACAGGCTCGTAGCACAACACAGCAGCAACAAGACACAAGTGGAGATAACCAAGAGGGCAAGGACAGAGTCAGAGTAACGAGACAAGCAGAAGTCAGAACCAGGCAAAACAATCAGACCAGCAACAGTATCCAAAGGGGAAAGACTAAGAGTAAACCAGAAATTTAAAAGGGAGTCAAACGGGAATAACAACAGAGAGGAACCTGCTCAGTACGCACGATGAGGCAATACTTTGCAACGGGTCAGTGGGAGAGAGGAGTATTTGTACCAGAGGCTAATCAGCTACAGGTGAAATCAATATTCTGGAGACCTAGACCTGAGAGACGGAACAGAACTGAGAGATGGTGGACATGTGACAGTGACGTCTTCAAGTGGTGGACTATGGGAAACGGAGTCAGTGAGATTGGGGATGAGAGGAGAGCCAGCAGGCGTGACATTTTCATTGCTGGTTTTATTTATTTACTTATGTGTTTATGTTGTAAAAAAAAGTGCTCTGGTGCACATACTGTATGCAAACAAGGTAAATAGAAGGTGGAACAATAAACCACAGATCACTTAAATCAGAGTTCAACAGTGCTACAACATTAGATTAGATTAGATTAGATTAGATTAGATTCAACTTTGTCATTGTACAGAGTACAGGTACAGAGCCAATGAAATGCAGTTAGCATCTAACCAGAAGTTACCAGAATGCTAACGGCTAATTACTGATCACAGCGGCTACAGAACAGTAACTCAATGCAACTGCAATTCAACCCCCTTCTGTAAAGGTGACACTGCTGGAACCATTCTTTACCTTTAAAGGATAGACATCCCATGCCTGTGCCATGCTGTCGTTTGTTCTTTCTCATTTCTTTACACAGGCGGCTTTACACAGCCACGACTGACAGTTTCCTGATTCCCTTCTGCCACGACCCATGAACTAAACACAAGGACGAAAAAGGTTGATTAGTCAGCATCAAGCATGTAGCGCTGCCATATGATCTTATCCCAGCATCATATACATACTGGTTGGTGTAGCTCAGTGGGTAACACCACTACTCAGGGTGCCACCTCTACGTGTGGGAGACTGGGGTTCGAATCCCAGTCTGGGTGACTATGCTGAGCTACACCAATAAGAGTCCTTGGGCAAGACTCCTAACACTATGTTGGCCTACCTGTAATCATTAACCTTGTAAGTCACTCTGGATAAGAGCGTCAGGTAAATATAAAAATATACTTGTTTTTATTGGGGTAAAGGAGTATAAAGTTGAGTGAAGCTGGAGCAGGAAGTCACGGATAAATGTAGGCCTGAACAATTCTGCCCAAAAATATATTTTAATGGAAAATCATTTTATTTTTACCAATCTATTGTAACTGCACATTAAATGCTATTATTACTCCAGGCTCCGGGCCTATTTGTCAAGAACACCAACACATCTACAAATGCCGTGTATACGACGTCAAATTTTCAAGACAAACAGAAATAATCCAAAGCAAGGAAATTAAAAATGTTGTTACATCAGTTTACATGGAAACTCAAGAACACGTTTGCTTGTCCTGGAAAGTTACCTATTATAGCTGAACAGTCTCTTTCTGATAGCAACATTATGAGCTTTGCATGTCCTCACTTAAAACCTATCGCAACTTTTGAACAAGCTATAATTAAAATTGCATGCTTCCAAATCACACTAGCCATAAATAATGCACATAGGGATATTACAGAGCACCCCAGCCCAGGCTCTAGGCTTTTAACTTAAAAAAGCCCTTTACTGCCTTTTACCCCACCTCTCTCCATCCTCCCTCTCTCTGCACATACACAGAGCTTCTTGCCACATCCCAGGCTTTCTGATGATATCATCTGCTCAATCACTACCAGATTGGGGGTTTGGCTGGGCCAGAGGGGAACCTCAAAGGGAGCAGGACGTACACATGTGATGGGCCGTTACTTTCTTCTTGTCAGCCTGCTCTTAAAGGGCCCGCGGCACACTCGCAGTACGAGGCCTGTGCACCCCCCGCCTCCAGCCGCTTCCATACCTTTACAAGGAAGCTAATGCCCACTTGCATGCTACAGAGCTAATGTTCTATCTGCAAGGGCTTAGTGGGGAAAGGAAGAGGGAGTCTGTTGTACTCGCAGGCCTCTGAACAAGCACAGCGCAGAGTAGGCTGCAGACATGTAGCACGGGGCATTCAAAGGTGAACCTCATTCAGAATCCAAACTAACCATAACTACATCTGTACAAGGATGTCTGCTTGCCTCCTGCACTGTGATGCAGTTACCTGTAGAGTGTTAACAGTTCTGCTAATCCCCCTCCTGGTGATGTATCTTGGGGTGGAAGGAAGTTGGGTGCATGGGCTGTATAAAGTGAGCTGTGCTTGTTGGTGAATGAAGCTAGTGAGCTTAAAGTAACTGCTGAGAAGCCATATGTCAGATTTGATTACATGTCAATGAATGCACCGGGTTTAAATCGATCCAAAGCAAGGCTTCGTAAAACAGCTTCTTATTTTTTTATTTTTTTTTCCAGTTGAATGACCCATACAGTTACTCACACCATTATGGAGTCACATATACACTGGTCAGCCATTACATCAATGCCACCTTAAAGTATCCACACTCTTTATCCATTTTGTCAGCTCCACTTTGTGGTTTTACAATTACAGATCTTCATAATCATAGCCCTCCAATGGTCAGGACCCCCACAGGACCACCACAGAGCAGGTATTATGTGGGTGGTGGATCATTCTCCACACTGCAGTGATACTGACATGGTAGTGGAGTGTTAGTGTGTGTTGTGCTGCTGTGAGTGGATCAGACACAGCAGGGCTGCTGGAGTGTTTAAACACCTCAGTGTCACTGCTGGACTGAGAACAGTCCACCAACCAAAACTATCCAGCCAGCAGCGTCCTGTGGGCAGCGTGACCACTGATGAAGGACTAGAGGGTGACCAACACCAACAAACTAAAGATGTGCAACACCAACAAACTGAGGATGAGCAACACCAACAAACTGAGTATGAAGCACCACCACAAACTGAGGATAGGCATAATACCAACAAACTGAGTATGAGCTGAGAATAGGCAACACCAACAAACTGAGGACTGGCAACACCAACAAACTGAGGATAGGCAATACCAACAAACTGAGGATAGGCAATACCAACAAACTGAGTATGAGCAACACCAACAAACTGAGTATGAGCAACACCAACAAACTGAGTATGAGCAACACCAACAAACTGAGGATTGGCAACACCAACAAACTGAGGATTGGCAACACCAACAAACTGAGGATTGGCAACACCAACAAACTGAGGATAGGCAATACCAACAAACTGAGTATGAGCAACACCAACAAACTGAGGATGCACAACACCAACAAACTGAGGATGAGCAACACCAACAAACTGAGGATGAGCAACACCAACAAACTGAGGATGAGCAACACCAACAAACTGAAGATGAGCAACACCAACAAACTGAGGATTGGCAACACCAACAAACTGAGGACTGGCAACACCAACAAACTGAGGATTGGCAACACCAACAAACTGAGGATTGGCAACACCAACAAACTGAGGATGAGCAACACCAACAAACTGAAGATGTGCAACACCAACAAACTGTGCAGAAGCAGATGAGCTATCTTCTCTGACTTTACATCTACAAGGTGGACCAGCAAGGTAGGAGGGTCTAACAGATTGGATAGTGAGTGGACACAGAGTTTACAAAAACCAGCACAACACACCCTAACACACCACCACCACATCAGTGTCACTGGAGTGTTGGGAAAGATCCACATAATGTAAAGCAAATGTATAGCACAATAACAACGACAAAGGGACACTTCACATGGTTATATAATATGAGCGGGAACTCTTGCTTTGAGCCTCCCACCTTCAGTAAAGCTTGCCGTCAAATCTGTTACACAAATCCAAACAAAAACAATGCTTTGCCGAGGAGCCCACGCAGTGACTCGAAGGCGTTCCCTAACCTGTTTTATATTTGATATTTGTTGGTGCGAAATCCGAGCCAAGTTGACGCAAACACTCTGGTGGTCCTTCCACCCCCTTGACCAGGACACAGTCCATCAGATACAACACACATGGGATTGATTATACCCATAGGCCTAACAACTCACTTTCAAACACCCACCATGCTGAGAAAATCAAATGTGTATGCCATTTCCACATGGATTAAATACATGACATCAACACGGTTTTGTCCTTCGGTGTACTCGATGTACTCCTGGCAGTATATCGTTTGGATGTGATATGTCTGATTCATGTAGAACACGTGAATCCAGGATGTTTAATCTATCAGTGGCAAACTCTGAGCTAGGCCTTGCATTTAGGCTGTAATGGTCACAATGACACAAACTAGTGAGATTCTAGTAGTTGATTGGCATTAAGACCAGTGTCAGTTTGTTGGTGGTTCTAGATTGAGCACAGACATTCAAAGCTACTAGCATTCCATGTTTCCATGAGGAGCTTCACGAAGAGCCTCTAGTTTCATTCCATGGTTTATGTGACTCTTGAGACAGACATACTGGCATGGAACATGGAACATTTTCCATTGACTGAGCTGCTGCTTGCTTTCACAGTCATTGATGTATCTAGAACTTCCAGACTTGAGTTCCAGACTCACTCACTGGAAATTTAAGATGTGATTGGTTGATTTCACTTAATAATCATGCTGATGGTTCTGCAGTCTTAGCCAATAGGAGAGCTGGCTTAGCTATATCTACCTAAACACCGCTGTCACGATTCCCTCTGGAGCAGTACAGAGCCTAGCCCCTGGGGACTCCATTTCCCAGGATACCCTGGGTGAACATATAAGATCCAGTATGCAGCCAGCAACCTAATCCAGATCAGCCTCACCAGATTACTGGTTGGCTAACCTGTCACATGGTCTGTTTAAGATGTTTGCTTTGTTCAGCCTAGGCCTAGAGGGTCCTGAGGGTCCCCCTCTGTAGTACATACACGTAATATGTTTTCTATGTTCATTTCTTTCATTGTTTCTCATTCTTTTCTACTTACTGTCCTTTGTTTACTCACTACGCTGCTACCTTCATCTTTCTATTTTTCAGAAATGGGCTGCAGGCACTCTTTGCCGTTTGTCTAGTTTGCCATATGACCTCACTCTATATTGTCTCTTAGTCTTACTTGCTCTCTCTTTCTCTTTCTCTCATGTGTTACATTATCTATGCCCACATGCCAAAGACAGTAGAGCTGTTTCTTAGACATCTGGACCTTCTCAAGCACACTCCTCCAGCCTCCTAACACTAATCAAAGCCATTACACTAAAAGCACAGTGTCGCAGGAGCTGCTGAAATCAAGGACACGCTTAGGCTTATGGGAAAGGAGTAGAATAGTACCGTCTGGCAACCCGCAACCCACATGTAACATGACCAGAGAATGAAGATTGGACTAATTGTATTTTGGTGGCCCCCGCCAGATTCCCACATGTGCACAGCTGCGCCATTTACCACACTGTAGATTCGACGTGTAGATTGTATAACGAGATTTAACCGTGTTTGGATATTATGTAACTCCTCAGTAACAAAAGACTCCTGTGATTAGACAACACAAACTATGGCCAAATTTGATTTGTTCAATCAAAAGAATGCTTGCTAATTCTTTTCGCCAACTACCACGCCAACAAGACTCAGGTCATGTGAGCTTGACTGGTAGACTGAATTGAGTAAGTAAAATGTTTCCATAATAGGTAAGGAATGCCGCTGAGATTGATTGGCATATGAGGTAAAATTATATGAGGCACATTTAGTCATAAACCTGTCAAAGCTATGGGAGCATAAAGTCTGTCCTGCTAAAGTAAAATGTTAGTCATACTAAGTGGTGAACTGTGACTAGTCTACTGAGGCCTTCAGCTCGGGCCATAAATGTCAACCCTCGGTCAAAACAAAGAAAACAGCAGCACCATCTGATCTGATGTTAAAATGTAGTGTAGATATCCAGCAGGATAGGCACATGGCCATTACAACTTCGACTGAGCCCTACAAAAGAGTGAATGAAATTACATTACATAAAAATGTTTTTAATTTAGTCAATTGAATTGTCAGAGTTTTGATAATTTCTACTAGATGCCCAATCAGATTTGTAATGGTATGTTAGCACCATGCTAGTGCTGGTGAATACTGCATGGCTGGTCTACAAGGATACCTGGTGCTTCTAAAAAGCCATTTATGGACTGCTCTGTCGAATTACACTGATCTTCCTAAGGATAGCTGCACACTGAAGGAAGCGTCGGACTGCAATGCTATTGGTAAGGAAGATAAAGGTTACCAGGAGCAATAAATGATGGTACATTTAGACTGATATGGGTAATATTTATTAAGCTACACATACAGAAGTAGTGTCTCTCACGGGCCGCCATGTTTGCTAATGCTAATTTCCCCCACCTACAATAAAACTTGAGATCCACTATTAGAAATATGGTTAGAAGATAGAAACAACAAGATTGCAGAGACCTTGTGGAAGCAACTGAAAGTCAAGAAGTTACCACAAGATGATCCGGTCTATTAATTACGTCAGTTTGTGAGTACAGTTTCAGTTGGGAGGCATTTACACAACCACCTACAGGTGCACCCACAACACCGCGTCTATAAAGTAACAGGGTTTCATTGTGTGCATGTCTACACCAAACCAGAGGCATTCATTTCCATTTCCTGAGTCTTATGCTGCTGAAATGACTACCTTCCCCAATGGCTCCTAACAAGGGCTGCTGTTGTGTTAGCCTTTGACCGGCACTCCTCCTCTCCAACACAAACCCTATTACAGGGCTCCTGACCCTTCATTATCTTCTAAACCTTATTAAGAAAGTTAATGGCCTCCGGTTTTTCTTCAAGGTTAATACGGAGGCCAGTGGTACGACCACCAGGTGCTGAACCGCAAAGTCATGAGGTTTCGTCCCAAATGGAAAACTGCGGTTTGTGTGCTCAAGGAAAACGCCAAAACAGGCTCAAACTGGAACCACAATTTTCACCATTGACCACCATATCTGCAGCCCATTAACTTACTGGAAGGGAGCGAGTGCTTTCTGAGATTAATTACGTCGCTCAAATTCTTCATAGCATGTGAGTCAAGAACTCTTCAGCAATTTACGCTCATTCGACCTCAAACGTCAGCGCCAGCCATCAGAGTTCTTTATCTCGCTGCAATTGGCTATTTCCTAGACTTATTCCGCAAACAAAATTGAGAGCTCTCTTATTTGTAGCATTACTTCTAATCAAACAGAGTGTATTTTGCTTGGTCTGAGTTCAGTTATTTTATGGTCATGTCGTTTTCTTGGTACTGTTGGTAATCATTTTCATACTTGCTCACATCTGTTTGAGGCCTTCACGCGAAGGGGGCCTGTTCGGGGAGCGTATCAAAGTACGGAAACCCACGGCCATTTATTAAAAATAAAGCCTCGTCATAAGTCTCTAATATTTGGCCTTACCTTGCTGTGTGCTTGAACATGTGTTGTGTGAAAAATGCTAACCACATCTTACGGAACCAGATTACCCGCTCTGCGGCTGCTAAGCCCTCTTGATTAGGTGTTCCTTTGGTAAGGCTGTCGTGAAGACTGGATAGTTTCTAAGTCCTTCCTTCCATCTGTGCAAATATCCTATTCTATGTGACATCACTCTTGACGAGACATAAATTACAGACACTGAACATTTCACATGTTCTCTCTGCATCTCTCCCCCTCCTTTTTTTGCAGTGTTCTTGATTAACAGCCTTGTAAAGGACAGGGGTCATGTAATCATTTCAAGTGTTGGTCTAGAATCAGTTTTCTGCATTTCAAATCAAATTAAAGAGGATTACATGGACTGAAACCGCCTGCTCTGGGTCAGCACGTTCATACTGATATCCAGTATACATTTAGGCCAGTGTCCACACGATACTGTTATGGCAGACTCAAGAGTTACAAAGTTCACCTGGCAGTGAAGCTGCTTGTTGGCATTAATTCTGTTGCCTTCATTGGCCTTTAATCCAGTGGTCCAACTTGGTGTTTTGAATGTGTGTGGTGGTCTGCCTGGAGTATTTGCAAAGTGTCCTCATACATACCAGCATCACTAACAAGGTGAGTCTGTGTTGCTAATGCATTAGCATCAAACTATGCTATAACCTATATGCTAAGGCTACTAGAGACTAATGTATTGACCGTTCCAAAGCTGCGCTAAAGCCTGCGCTTTGGCCTCGTCCACCGTGTGCACCAAAAGCTTATTCTGTACTGGAATTTAATTGAATTATGAAAAGGACTTTTACACAATTCAACTTGGACAACTTTGTGGATCCAACATAACGTACTATGTGAGTCAGAAATTCCATGGCAGTCCACACTGATTCGGTTCAGGCGTCACACGGTAGCTGTCAGGGATCTATGTCTAGTGGTAGTTTGCTATTTCCTAAACTTATTCAACACAATTAAATGACCTTCTTTGAAAATACACTGTCAGGCCCAAAAAAGAAAGTTGCCATTTGGATTTAAATAAGCAAACACTTAAGATCCTCCTATTGGATAATTACCGCAGTGTGTAACATGTTTCATCTGGCAACAATTCCTTTAGCCCTAACTGATGAAGCGAGTAGCTGCTCATTACTAAAAGAACCATGTGGGAAGACGTATCTCATACTCATGAAAAAAGATGCCACTGTGTTTTAGACTGGCCAAATTATTAGACTGCACCATCGTGCCAAAAAAATAACTAAGGAGAAAGTGAAATGATTGGAGCTGGGTTAAAAACTGTCCAATGCATCATTAAAACCTGGAAAGATAGTGGAGAACTATCAACCATGCAGAAGGGATGCCGTCATAGAGAAACCTTGATGGACAGAGATCATTTATATGCTCCTCTAAACGGAGATTACTGAAATTTGACAGTCAAATCAAAAACAGTTATGAATAGAACTCATAGCTATGCTTAGAAGTGAAAGTAAGAGCCTTTCCGTACCCATAATGCAATGGGAACTCACAGGATTGGAACTAAACAGCAAGAAAACCATGTGTTTGTGAGGCTAATCAGAAAAGAAAGAGTTCACTAAGGAGCATAAAGATTGAACTATAGAGCAATGGAAAAAGGTCATGTGGTATCATGACTCCAGACTGACCCTATTCCAGAGCGTTAAGTGCATCAGGGTAGGAAGGACACAACGGGGTGAACCCTTCATGCATAGTTCCCACTGTATAAGCCTCCGGAGGCAGTGCTCTGGCAGCGTTATGACCTGGCGATGCTTTAGTTGGTCAGCTCAAGGCTCAGCAACGTGATATGGTAATAAGAGTGAAATCAGCTGACCACCTGAATGTACTGAACGATTAGGTCATCCCAGCATCGAGGCATATTCTCGACTGCCAAGATTTATTGGGCTTAGGTTGTCAAAGAGCGGTTTAGGAATTGGCCAACACAGAGTCCTGACCCTAACCACATTGAAAGGCTTTGGGAGGTGCTGGAGAAGACCTTATGGAGTGCTTCAACTTTCCTGTCATCAGTACAAGTTCGCAGCCAAAGGTGCTGGACATAAACGCTGTGACGTTGCAATAAGGGTGATGAAACAATGATGAATGTGCGCTATAATCAATGCCAATGGTGGTCCAACAAAATTAGTGTGTGTGACATGCTTTTGGGGGGCCAGGCAGTGTCATTTACATAACATTAAACATACTGCCAGCATAGCGTTAGCAGGAGCGCTGCACTGTTAGTCATGTTCATAAGACATAACACATAAGCCCCTTATCACTGCTGGCATAAACCTCCATACGCATGTATAAAGGCTTATTCCAACAACACCTATGTTAGTTCTCAGGTTAGTTCTCATGACATAGCATGCTGTAGGAGCTGACTTTCCAGGGGCATTTCTCCGTTTGTCTCCTGTAGGGTCTTTAGTGTCTTTTTAGCAGGGACTTATTACCGTAATTAAAACCCAAGTTGTGTCAAAGACACCACACACTGTCCAACACCCCTACACTGAGAATCAAGCACTGTGTACAGGCAAGCAATTTCTTACAGCAGCACCACAAAGAGAGCAAGGAAAGACATGACTTCATGAAGCAGATGTTTTGAATACCAGAACATTCAGCAAAAAAGCAACTGCACGTACTGCTCATTTTACCCCAGAGCCAAATAAAATAAACTATGCAAAACTCATTTCAGCATTTTGCCATTACCATTAAAATTCATAACACCGTATGCACTGCAAAATGAAGCTCATTTGACTTGCGGGTCAGAGAAAATATACAGAACCCTATCATGACAGAGTATCAGCAACAAAACCTTCACAACACAACTACAACACAGTACATTTTCATCTCGCTGTTATCATGAAGTGTCAAAGCCTCAGTACTCAGCTGTCAAAATATGTAACAGAACAGACATTATGTGTTTGACATCCCAACAATACCTCACGGCCGCAACATCAATTGTTACAATATGCAATATCATTTCACCCCAGAGAGTGTTATGACAACATCTGATGTCAGCCAAACCGTTCACTTGACATATGTGGTAGGTCAACTTCATATTGAAGCCTGTATGACAGCTGCCGCTCAAAAGGTCATTTTGGATAGGCGACCCCGGCTATGCTGTAATATTGCTAGTCTCGTGACTGTCGCTTCAGCTACTGCCCTGCAGGTGGGTAAAGAACCAACCAAAATGGACCAATATGGCCACCAGAAATATGTAAAGATATGTGGACATCCTATGTGGAAGGATTCGCTAGACTGGATCCATGTTGCAGAACATTGCACTGTGTGAGATTTTACAAAAACTATTAAAACTGGCAACCATGACTTCCAAACCTCTTCAATGACTCAAATATACATTTATTCCCCTTGACCACCTCAATGGGCACCACTCTATGTATCTACACGCACTGATTTAATGCTGTGCTTCACCAGCTACGCTTAAGAATGAACTCCTAATGGTATCAGGACTGTTTTTGGAATACTGGAATGCTAGTATGCACTTTGTGATGTGGACATCATAATGCTTTGGGGAATCTTAGCCATTTAGATTTCAGCTTTCATATTTTTAAATCACAACACATCAAATAAAATCACTCTATATTGTTTATACTGTACTGCTCTCTCCTAAAGTTAACTGGAGGTTGTTGGCAGCATGTCTACGTGACTTCGAGGGAGCACAACAAATTGCCGCAAGTCTTTATAGATATTAATGTAGGGTAATGTCAGGTGTCATGTAACCTTATGAACATGAGGTCTAGCAGAGTCTAGTCAAATTTGATATATTTTATTTATAGATATTTATTTATTTATAGATATTTATATATTTATTTATATATTTATAGATATAAGATATATAGATATATAGATATAAGATATATATATATATATATATATATATATATATATAGATATAAGATATATTTTATTTATAGATATTTATTTATTTATAGATATTTATATATTTATTTATATATTTATAGATATAAGATATATAGATATAAGATATATTGATATAGATATAAGTTATTTGCCATTCTATTTTTTTTTTTTAAATAAAGTTAGTTTAAAAGTGTTTACTGTAGTATCCAGTCTGTTTAAAACCACACTCAGCAGCACTTTTAATATAAATAAAAATAAGCCAGGGTATTCAGGGGAAACCGCACTTATCTATAGCTCCCGATATGGTGTACATATTCATTACCATTCATATATGTGGTCACTCTCTCTCTCATCTGCTGAGCGAGGAACAGCAAGCTAAACATCTCATTCAACTCTAATAAGTTCATGTGAAATAAAGGATGAGTCATCTGTGACTGAAATGTACCTGATAGTGTGTTATACCTCTGGGAGCAGGAATAACAGCTGTGATTCGATTTTGCATGGACTGTACTAGTTTCTGAATGTAGGCCACATCAGCTGTTGTTGAATTAAAGAATTGCGCAGCTGTCTCAGATTTGGTGGATGTCTTCACCGGCACATTTCCTTAGGGATTTTGCTGTAGACTGGGATTTTAGTCACGGCTGGTAGACCTGTATGGCCGTACGCTCTTATACACCCGCAAATTCAGCTACATCCTTCACACAATGCAGTCTGGCACGCCCAAATGCTCAGCCACTCCTTTTAGCCAATCATTAACATCTGCTCTGGACCCAGTTTCCACACATGGAATGAGACAAGTTCTTACTTTTTGTAGGACTGAGTAAGCCAACCAAATGAGTTTGATAATTATGGCCTACATGTAGAGCAACTTTGCCTTTTAGACATTCTGTTTTGTAACAAACAGAACATTCCCATTTGGCATATATTCAAATAGCATTGAACAATGTACAGTGTTTTAAGGTATACAAGTCTTAACCGTCAGGCTTCTCCTTAACTGAAAAACAGACATGACAGAGATGGTGATTAAAACACACTCAGTACTCATAGTTGACTGAGCAAGGAGCCAATAAAGTCTCAACTCCTGTGCCAGTTTCTTTAGCTACTAATGGCAGCTGATTAAATACAATTTCTATATGTTGATTTAAGTCAGGGAATACATGACATCATGAAATCAAGCTCCCTTAGCTCACATTAGTTGAGTAATGTAGGCCACATCCTATTTTAAATACAATAGGCCTAATTTATTTGGGTATGTGTCTCAATACCAGGTGAAAAAACACCATTCATTCTCTTTTAGTTCACTTGATTGACTTTGGCAGATTTACTGTTTGGGATATTTCTGTTCTGTCAAGGCGAATAACTTAAGTGCATCTCAAAAAAATGAGGCAATTTGATTAAAATCAGTTCGATTTTTCTCACACATATAAGAGACAGTTCTGTGTTGTTTCTATATGTGAAGAGGCCCATTTCCATAAATTGCCTTTACAACCCTAAATCATAAAGAGTTGGGCCAGTCTGGGGAGAAACAAGTTACATAAAAGTTACGTAGTGTTACTTACATTGACTTTGACTTTTATTTCATTGCTGACAGTATGAACCCAATATATTTTATATATGTACTTCAATATATGTCTGGTCAACTTCATACTATTTGTTAATACAAATCCATTCCTGCATTTCAGGCCTGCAACAAAATTCCAATAAAGTTGGGACAGGGGAAATGAGGTAAAAGCACAGGCGATGTGACAGGTGAGGTGAAGTGTTTGTAATCACGGTGTAGTACCAAAGCCGCATCCACGGGAAGGGTGAGTCTCTGAGGAGCAGAGATGGGCACATGATACAGCTTTTGGTTTAAATACAATGTTCCTGGAAGAACATTTGGAAGGGGCGTGCATGTTTCTACCTCTACAGTGCATAATTTCACTAAGCGATTCATGGAATATCAGTGCATATATGGCCTAAGCTAAACACCTGTGATCTCTGTCACCTCAGACGCCACTGTATCAAGAATTCTCATTCAACAACAGCTGACATAACCACATGGTAAGGGATTACTTTGGTACCATTTTCAATCAGTGCCCTTGGCAGGTCATTTACACGTCTGTGATACAGAATTAATGAAAAGTACATTAGTACAACCGATCATAGAGCAATATATCTTGCTTTAATGAAGACCTTGACAGTACACACAAGACAAAGACAAAGGCTGCAGAAGAGAAAGGTATGTGTACTGGACTGGCCTTTTTGGCATTTTTCATGTGTAGTGAATTTTGAAAATAAAAATTTTGACGATGACCCACGAACCACTGCACACATTAAGATGTGTTAAGGCGCATGGGGCAAAATGACACCCAAAATACTCGGTGCCAAAATGTGGTAAAGCAAAGGTTACTTCTGTGGTTGGTTCGGACTGACATGGCACATTCAGGCGGAACTAAAATGACTGAGAGACTTGGGTACAAACTACATTGCCACACCTACTGAAGCTCATCCCATCCGATTAACGCTCAAGAGGCCTAGGCTCTGGAAAGCGAAAGGCATCCACAGAGAAATCCTGAAACTACCCTTCTCTCATTGGTGTCTGTTTCTGGATGTCTTCAGATGCATGCAGTGACAAATGGTTCTTGCCCTGTCTTCAAACTGGAAATTGTCATTTCAAGCAGCACCATCCAAAACCATCGCAATTCTATGAGTTCTACCGTTCTAGCTCCAAAGCATCCAAGGTTGGCTTATATATGCTGCAAAAGAAGAACTCCAGCATTTTAATGCAGCCAACATCATTTGTGCTGGGATATTTCCCTATGTTTTCCCATGTCAGCGTTTTTTCTTTTCTTTCTGTCACTCCTTACTTATAGGCTTTGGCAGCCTGATCATATGAACTCTGCAAATCAACAGAAATGTTTTTCCACTCCCTTTAGATTTCATTCGATAAGCCAGTCCGTCCCAAAAAGGGGAGTTTCTGTAGAAAGAGGTCAGCCAGGTCACATACAGTTAATGTTATGTGACAAATTCCAGACCATTTTAAGCCTTTCCAAAGTGACTCTAATGCAGTCTTTAAACCGAGGAAGCTGATTTTTTGCCAGCAAAATGCTTCAACCCTCAATAACCCTGAATCTGGCACCATACAATGAAACCGATCCCTCAAGAACCTTGACGGTTTTCAGTAAACGCTGCACTACTTCATCAGACGATCTCTAAAGTGTCCCTCCATTGTAACATGCATAGCCACTTTGTTACTCATCGTGTTTACTGATAACCTCCTCATGCAAGGTGCCAGAAAGATCTTGAGATGTCTTCAGGACGAATGCCAACAGATTGAGAAAGAGTTTCAATCGCTAAGTAAAGCAAAGCCCAGAAAGCTCCCCTAAAGCACTGCCTCTCATTGTGTTCCATAGTTTAAAGCTTTGATAAAAGAAGCTCATTGTTTCTGAAGGGTTTATAACTTCGTGTGCAAAAAGCAAGGAGCCTCCAGGCGTTGTCAGTTCCACTTAAAGTGGACGCAAGCTCTGAGATGCCTTCTTGAAGAGAATTAGCGATTCCTCGGCCTTTCATAGAACCCCCAGGCCTGTAGTCATCTTGCAAAACATCCACTCTTAAAATCTCCACAAAAACGAGCGGGAAGAAATGGTATTTCCAGGAAGTCACCTTCAAAAACAACTCAATCCAACCAACCAGGAGGAGTTCCATGTTCAGACTTCGAGTTCATAAAACTCAACAAGTCAAGCCACAAGCTCTCACACTCCCCATTCATAGTTCACACACTAAAAAGTCTTCAGTCGCAAATCATCGAAACGTACAGCTGCAGAAAACGGCCACGCTAATATATCGTCCATCTACTCGTGCTTTCCTCCTGTACTTATTATGGTCGTAACTGCAAACATGGATCACAGTAAAGGTTTGTTTCGCCTTCAGGCATACTGGGAAAGTTCTCTCTATTAGAGAACACACAGGGGAGTGCTAACGACGTGAGAGGTGAACTAACTTGGCCATGTCGAGGGCCGCAGCCTTGGGACCACTTTGTGCTAAGATACTCGTGTTTGAAAGACCCCCGTACACTCCCCCTGCATCACTGTTTTGAGGTCAGTCCTAAATCAGGTCGCCATCAGCTCCCAGACGCATGTACAATGGGGTCTTGTTTTCATTTGGCCTCCACTGCCAAGAATGTACATACACTTTTCCAGGTTATAATGGGCTCAGGGAGACTACAACATTGCCGCGAGATTTGTCAAAGGCAGCAGCCCAGCAGTGTTTGCTCTGTGGAAAAAAGTGACCAGTCTAGCTAATGCTAATCCACAAAAACCAAATAAACAAGAACAGTTTGGAAAAGTCCCCTGACGTTTTTACTTCTCAACACCATTTCTCTGCAACTGTTCAGGCACAGTCGTGTGTCTTACACCTGGCGGTCCAGGCTTACCTTGATGAAGCATGTTGCACTTGTTGCTCACAGTTTACATTTACTGGTTCCACCAAATTCTACCCTGTGAAATCACTCAACATATTAAAAGGTCTTATTCGGTATTAACATACAGTACATCTCTGCTTGCTTTGTGAGGTTGCTGGGGCAGCTCTTTTCATTACGGGGTAGTGGGTGGTGGCAGTGTAGCCTCTCATGACCATGGAAGTGCGGGCATTGTGTGTGCAGCACAGGCATGCACTGGGGTAGATGGGTCAGTGTCTACCATGGATGGCTGTTGGTGACCTGCCTGCTTCGCTCCCATTTTAGCCCGTGCTAGTCGTGGTTCTCACTGCTGAAGTGTTCAATATAAAAGGCTTCATTAACACTACAGACACTACGTGAATGTTGGGATTACCTGACAGGTGTGTGATTCAAGACTGAGAGGAGGTAGTGCAATGCAATGAATGTGTCGTTCAAAATTCAGTTTTTTTTTTTATTATAAAGTAATTTATGTATTACCATATACATATTTTGTGTGACATTTAATTATTTAAAAAAAAAAAATAATTATTTGAAACAGACATTTTTTTTATTTGTGTATATGACTTATATATATATATATATATATATATATTTTTTTTTTTATTATTCACTGTATTATTTAATGCTTTGCAGATTCTTTTATTATTAAGGATTCTACAGCTGTATTTATCATTAAGCAATTTACATCACGTAACCGCTTCCCACAAATAGTTTAAAACCTATATCAATATGTAACGGTCACTTTAAGGCAGGTGCAGTGCGCATGTGCACGGTGAAGAGCCAGAGCGAATGATGGAGAGTGTGGAGGAAAGCGCGGGAGGGAATGTGCGTGTGTTGAACCGTACTGGGTTGTAGCCTGGGTTCTCCAGCTGGTGTTATCTGGGAACTTGTGACGAGTGAAGGCTCGGTGCTCTCGTTGTTCATTAAACTGGCTCTGAAACCTCTTCACCACGTGTTCCCTGCGTGTCTCTTCATGGAAGCTAAGTATCCACATCTCCACGAGAGCACCCACCTAACACCATCCTTCCATTCATTACAAGTACCAGATTAGAAGTTTATACAGTACTGGGCACATGTCAGAGAACACCCTTCATTTCTTTATATTATGAAAATGACAGAAGACATGTTAAACACAAAATCACAGAAACCCAGCAACCAAGTTTGATTTTTAGACTTTTAGAATGAGTCTGCTTCCACTTTTACTGCAGTGATACCTGTACTGATTCTTTTCAGGAGACTTGCAGTATTCCAAAGAAATCTGCTGGGATATTTTTCTATATCTCCAAAGTTCAGTCTTAGAATTTGGATGTATTTCCTGTTTCTTACAATCCAAGCATTCCCAAACAGTCCATAATGCTGTGGCCAGGCCATAGTTCTGGGAACTTCAGCAGCTTCTTTTTCTGACTAGCAAATATACTTATTTTTGTCTGCTACATTAACACTTCCTCACAACTACATACAGTGCTGGGCAGACTTCTCACAGTGGAAGCCTGGACAGAAACACCGGTGGATTATCAGATCTGAAGAAAGAGTGGAGCTCGAGTTTATCTGTCACTAAACTGCCAGACTGTGACTTTTACACTTTCCTATAAACGCATCTATTACAAAATATGTTATGGAAAACTATGATTCCAAACTTTTGAATGGTACATCCAAACAGCTGCATTAGTCTTGCAGCTCCAAAGCAAAACTAAAGCAAATGTCAAATGGCAATGATGCCTTGGCTGAAGAAGTGCATTTTGGATAGGG
This sequence comes from Prochilodus magdalenae, assembly GCA_024036415.1. Lineage (NCBI taxonomy): Eukaryota > Metazoa > Chordata > Actinopteri > Characiformes > Prochilodontidae > Prochilodus > Prochilodus magdalenae. The sequence continues at coordinate 712,634 of JAMWET010006979.1, read as the reverse complement.
GTGCAAATGTTGTTTTTGGCCTTACCGACGCCTGGTTGTGAATGGAATTCGGAGATTATTTGTGCCCTGCTGGATGATGGGGGGGTGGGGGCGGGGGTATTAGTCTGTGATGGTGCTGAAACAGTGATGACATCTTAATCAGGAATCTGAATCACTGGAATGTTGAACCTTTGCCACCTCAACGAAGATCCTCATCAACAATTAAGAGGCCAGAGTTCTTCCCAGGAGGTGTCGACAAGATGGCTTTGAGCACTGACGAACGTGTTGGGAGTGTGAGCGAATGTGAAGAATGGGCTGGTCTAGAATCTCCCCCTCTGGGTACACATCTCTCTGCAGTATCTCAGACTGCAGGCCAAATCTCTCTTATCCCTGCGGAAGCGTTTGGACAAACTGATTATGTGTGTTTGGACCACGCGATCCAGAGCACTGAGTGTGTCATAATGACACATTCCAGCTTGTGTGTATTCCTCCATTTCTGAAACTCACCCTGTGTAATCTATTGTAATCTATTAAATCGCAACTTTGGCCTGCTCTCCGAGCCCGAACCCAGCTAACTCTACTATAGCTCAAATCTCACGCCGTAAAAATAAATATGTGAAATTAGGCGAGCAAATAAAATAAACCACCGAGAGCTGGCTGTTTATACCCTTCTTTTCTTCTTCTCTGCCGTGTCTACTAAACATCAACAGTCGCATGCACTTGACGGTGCATGGTAGTGAACATGCATCTACCTAATTAGAAACATCTACCTTGTACTTTCTCGCACTGGCCGCTTTGAGCTCCACCTAGCTTTCCGCACACTGTACAGACTGTGGCTCTCGTGCTTTCGGCCACTATTTATCTTTCCTTTCATGGTTGGTCAGTTTCTGAGCCCAAGTCCACTCTTGACAAGATATTACCTGATTTCAATTGGAGGCTGGGGGCCGTCGTGGGCTGGAGGTTGGGGACCAGCCTTGTGATCAGAGGGTTGACGGTTCAATTCCATGAAGTGACAGTGACGACTGGCGTGCCCTTAAGCGAGGCACCCATTTCCCAACTGCTCCCCAGGTGCTGGTTGTGGTTGGTGTAGCTCAGTGGATAACACCACTACCCTCCAGGGAACCACCACATGTGGGAGACTAGGGTTTGATTCCCGGTCTAGGTGACTGTGCTGTGCTACACCAATAAGAGTCCTTGGGCAAGACTCCTAACACCACATTGACCTACCTGTAATATGATTACCCTTGTAAGTTGCTCTGGATAAGAGCATCAGCCAAATGCCATAAATGTAATGTAATGTAAAATGTAGGTGCTATGGACAGGGCTGTCCACCACTCTGGGTGTTTCACGCCACAGATGGGTTAAATGTGGAAGACAAATTCCTCTGTGTGCAAACACAAATGGCAAAATTGGCTCTAAACTTTCTCCTCAGAGAATGCTTGGCCTCACATGAAATCTATTACTACAAAACAGTCTGGGCGCAATGCTGAGACCCACTACATGCTTGACGAAACCAAGGATTAAAATATCGTTCGTCTTCTACATGATGGTGTTCGCAGGTATATTTTCAGCTACGTTTTTAAAATAAAGCCAAGTTTTACATTATGTTTACATCGTCCTATTCACTGATTTCACTGGTCAACTGCAAAGCAGAAATCCGATTGCTTCACTCTTCATGCAGACCCTTAATCCCATTATCAGATTACTCAATTGAATGTAAACATGTTTCTCACATGAGGTGACACATCTCATCGATGAACAGCATGCACATGAGACTTTCCAATAAATCAGTAAGCCTGCTCATACTCCTCCACCCACAGTCTAAACAGACTCTCCTCCAAACCTGTGACACAGCTATATTCCAGGGAACTATGTGTGTTGGTATTTTTGTTAACTAAAGAAGTTAGCTAACAGCCTTTTCCAATAAAACATACGCAACAGATTTTAAGATGAATAAATAGCCACACTCTAAAACAATGGTTGGTGTGGCTCAGCGGTCAACACCACAACCCACCAGAGAGCTACCACCCCATGTGGGAGATGGAGGTTGAAATCCTAGTCTAGGTAGCAAATGCTGAGCTACATCAATAAGAGTCCTTGGGCAAGACTCCTAACACTGCACTGGTCTACCTGTAAACGAATAGCCTTGTAGGTCACTCTGGATACAAAGGAAGAAGAAAACAGTGAAAATGACACAGTTCCTGTTTAGCTATGATAAGACAGGAGTCAGCTAACTCTTTACACACTCCTTCAGGTGGATGCAGAGGTATGAAAAGCCATTTTGTGTCAATCATATAGTCGCTTTCTAATATTTCCATATGGTCGATTTTTTCTTTTATGCATCATGAACACAGCAGCTGCTGAAATGAAAATTAGGATCAATGGACCAACAGAAGTGGTTCAAAGTTGCTTGGGAAAAAGTCTGGTTCTATTGACTTCCGTTAAAGCTAAATGAGGTTTTTGCCCTCTCCTGTAAAGCTAGCAATTTGAAGATACTCGTTTACTTTATTTATTTATTTATTTTTTGTTTGGCATATGAAAATTTAGATTCATAACCAAAGCTGCACTGTCACCTGCTGCCAAATACATACAAGAACAAGTGCAGATAATCTACAGTTAGGTCCATCAATATCTGGATGTAGACGAAGTTGTTGTTTCGTAACCCATTGTAAGGGCTCCAAAATAACTGCACATATGGCTGCTCAGCTGTTCCATGACCAGGTGTGGGTTAGTCCCTCATTATTCCGCTTGTAAACAGACAAAAGATGTAGAGTTGATTTCAATGGTGGATTTTGCATTTGGAATCGGTTACTGTAAAATCTCAATATGTACCATTCCAAAGAGCCTGGTTGCCAGCATAGCAAGCCTGAGGAATCAAAACAAACTCATCAGAGAGAGACATTAAAAACACCATGCCCGATTCGGTACATTCTGCTAAAGAACGAACTCACTGGTGGGTTCAGCAACATGGAGGCCCAGAAGACAATGGAAAACAACTGGAAGAAAGAAAAACTTTTTACAAGCGTTAGCCAAATCAGGTTTACCTCTGAGGGGGTCGGACCACCGGTGTCAAAGTTAACAATCAAGAGCAACATAAGGAAGAGTATATACAGAGTGACCATAAGACGTAAAGCAAAATGATCAAAATGACCAAACGTCTGTATGGTGGAACAGCTGCACACGAATCAAAACTTGCACAGGATGTACCAGAACGTTGGGAACAGAAGATTATGGAGAGGGGAAGGCACTGCTCATGATCCAAACCATACCACCTCATCTGGAGGTAGTGTTATAGCTGGGTCATGCCTTGCTGCCAGTGGAACTGGTTGCCTTGTGTTTATTGATGCCGTGATTGTGGAGGAAAAACAGCAGGATGAATTCTAAAGTGTATACAGCTGAATTATTTGCTTAGACTGAGCCAAATGCTTCAAAGGTGCTTCACACTACTGTAAGGCAAGCAGGAGGAATGTTCTTTCCTGACCTCAATCTGAGTGAGCAAGCATTTCACTTACCGAAACAGGTAGGTCTAATCACCAGGTAAGAAACCCAGAATCCTATGGCCACAATGGTTTCCAGACTTCAGTCATTCCCTGCCAAAGATTTACATGATTCATTTACAAGATCATTTATGATCGTTAGTTTGCCCAATTACTTCTGAGGCCCTAAAAACGAAAAGGCAATGTATGAAAATGAGATTAATTCCTACACTACTCGGCAGATGTCTTAAAGGTGACAGTCTCCACTTTAAAATGTTATTATATAATTTTATATCATTTTAATAATTTTTTATAGCCCAGCTTGGCATTGCAGATAGGCAGATCTACAAAGTAACCAGAACACTTAAAGTAGAAATGAGAACAACAACCAACAACATGGAGACATTCCCATAACAATACCAGCCAAAGATTGGGGGCAAACAGAGGCGTATATAAGTACAGGAACTAACAAGAAACATCTGGAAAAGGAAGGAGCCACAAACTAGCAACAGGTGAAGGGAGTGACAAGAGGGCGGAGACAAGGAGGAGCTGGAAACCAAAACAAACAGAAGCACATGGAAATTGCAGAAGCATGGGGACAAGGTAAAAACAGGCAGGGAGGGAAACCAGGCAAGGTGTGACTGCTGTGCTGGACACAACAAAATTTTTCTCTGCTCTCAGATTTCTATAAAAATAATTTTACATAGAGAAAATGTATGTTTTACATACATGGCATGATTCTGCAGACCCCACCACAGATAATATGATCAAATAAAATCTTTTTACCCAAAACTCTACTGTCAGATTAACTAGGACACCACTCTGTGTGTGAAATGTTAGAGCTCTGTGTTTAGCTGCTAGCCAGAGCGGTGAGAACCTCCTCCTTTTAGCACTTCCCTATAAAGACAGCCATGCCCAAATAAAACTCACAGTGGCTTTCGTCATATTAAGAGCCATAATAAAAAATCAGTGTTACAGAAGCAGCTTATAAACAGCTTGTTCACTGATGAAGATGAAAATCCAGCAGGCTTCCGAATTCATTAATCATACCCATTTCCCTCCAAATACACTCCATCAGCGGTACTGAGGAAGACAGATGATCTGTCTTCTGTATGTGAAGTGCTCCTGATGAGATGTACTAAGAAGTGCAAACTGTGTGAAAGCTCTCTGTTCCTCTCACTGACAAAAACATTACTGGCTAGATTTAACTCAACGTGGATCAGAGCATTTCTTTCCTGTTCACTGAACACAAAGCAAAACCATCCCATTCCTGAAAGCCTGAATTTTTCCCAAGGCTGTCCTTATACCTATACTTGCTCTGAGCATTCAGATAATCAATGTAACTATCAGAAACATAATTTAATTTATTTACATTTATTTTTTTAACTTCATTAATAACTTCAATTTTCAAGCAATTATTTTTGCTATATTATATGCATTTCTATGGATATATGTCACTGATATCACCAGTCCTAACAGACAAATTGCATCCTGTTTGACTGGATTTTGTACAGATTAAAATGTGAAATGCTGAATTTTTTGATATCCCTTTCTAAATATGGCACTACAAGTGCATTTTATCTGTGTCAAAATATCATGATAGGAGGCATGACAGTTCCTGTATGTATAACCCAAACCTTAAATTACCTGGGTAATTTGGGTCCTTGGGTACTTGGGTGTTCACCTGAGCAACAACCTCACCTGGAACAACAACACTTCCAGCCTGGTCAGGAAGGCACATCAACGGCTCTACTTCCTCAGGCGGTTGAGGCGGGCTGGGCTCAGGAGCTCGGTCCTCACCTCCTTCTACAGATGTATGGTGGAGAGCGTCCTATGCTCCAGCATCAACGTGTGGCACGGAAGCTGCTCTGCTGCAGACAGGAAAGCTCTGCAGAGGGTGGTGAAGGCTGCACAGAGGTCTGTCGGAGTCAGCCCCCCGCCCACCACGGACATCTACACCTCCAGATGCAGGAAGAGGGCCACCTGCATCATGAAGGACCCCACTCATCCAGCACACTCACTTTTTGTCCCGCTCCCCTCAGGCAGGAGGCTGCGGAGCATTAAGTGTAAGACGAACAGACTGAGGAACAGCTTCATTCCAGAAGCTGGAAGACTTCTAAACGCCACTTAGTCAAAACCACTGCACTGACACTCTGAGGACACTCAGTCACTTTAAATACACTGCTACCTTTCTATTTCCTGCTGCTCTTTCTCTCTGTATATATATATTTTTGATATATATTTTTATATATTTATGTATATTTGTTTTTATTTAAGTACTGCTGTCTGGGTGAAACTGGGTCCTTGGATACCACAATTTTGTTCCACCCCATGTACCACATGTGATGTGAATGACAAAGTCTCCTTGAATCCTTGAAATTATGAAACCTTAACCTATGACAATTATTTTTGACCAGTGTCAATTGGCACGGTGAGCATATCCATGACCGCCAAAATGAACATGTACCAAAGACCACTAGACTTGCGAATAAAACAAATTAGGCTCAAATAGTTCTCAGGTGTACATCACTATGGTGGAACTACGAGGTTTGGGTGCTGAGGTAAAGTGGGTGGTAAGTGTACATGAGAGGAGGCTGAGAATTTATGATGTGGGTAAAGCATCTTTCAAACTAAAGGGCGTGATGAGTGTGTCATATCCTCAAGGCAGCCCAGCTTACAGAAAAATAACTTTGTGAAGAATGCAGAAGAATGAGCATAACACGTGACCCGCAGTTGGGGGTGGAGGTGGAGGAGGTGGGTTGTGTAGGTCCCATGTGTATTCTTTGCATAAAAAACACTTTAATGAAATTTCAGTGTCATGCTCCAGTTCCAAATATCCAGTCCAAGGTTTGGCCAAGAATGCTTTTTTGAGGCTTGGCAGCATTTTCAAACCTAGCTGAAAAAGTTGTTTGCCTCAAATTTGCACGCAAACATGCACACACACACACACACACACACACACACACACACACACACACACACACACACACACACACACACACACACACACACACACACCTGGAACTAGCTGCTGGTGCCTCTAAGCAAGTTCATGGGATCCACAACTGGCCATGTCCATACACTGTGCAAAGAGCAGCTTAGCTTCACAGTGAGATTTATCTACTTCAGCACCTGTCTGTCAGCCTAATGTTCCCCTCTCATTGCCAAGGATGGATGTCATAAGTAGTAGTGGACAAATACATCATTCAAAGACCCAGCCAGGAACTATCAGGTCAGTTCTTGGAACTGTAACAACACAGCCTCCAGCGCTCCAACCTGCAGGCAGTATGCATGTTCACCATGCGCTAACCTGGTTAAGCCAAACCCCTCTGCCAGACCGCAAAGGGCCTTAAGCTAATCGTTCGACATAAATTTAACTTAGGCAGCTTTCTCATTCCTCCAAATGTAGCAGAGACATGCTTTCCACAGGTTATTTATGGATTTTGAAGCTATGATGATAGCATAGCTGCTAACAGGTAACAGAACCTTTTAGTCACCAATGTATCATTGTCTCAATAGTATGCCTCAACATTTCAAAATCCCTACATCTACTTGTTTATGTGGTTCTTGACATGCTGTCATCTGTAGGAATGGCCAACATCTTCAAACCTGAACTATGTTTATCTTACCCACTAATATGCTATAAGGTGGCTTCCTACTGGGGGTCACTAAGTGCTAATCTTAAAGCTGGACTATGTAAGACTATGTAAGATCTTCGATCACACTTTATTTGGATGGTCCACTATAGATGATCAAGTTCAAGTTCTAGTGGTTTCATTTGTCATTTCAGTCATATACAGTGGTGTACTGTACACAGTGAAACGAAACAACGTTCCTCCAGGACCAAGGTGCTACATGTAACAATAGACTACACAATACAATACAACATAAAGTGCACGCATGCAAGTGCGCAAGACAGTATACTATATACACATATATACTATATACACAATACATACAGTGAGGAAAATAAGTATTTGAACACCCTGCAACTTTGCAAGTTCTCCCACTTAGCAATCATGGAGGGGTCTGAAATTTTCATCTTAGTGCATGTCCACTGTGAGAGACATAATCTAAAAAACAACCTGGAACCATCCCAAAACCACCATCCCTACTGTGAAGCATGGGGGTGGAAGCATCATGCTGTGGGGGTGTTGGGATGACCGGGGCCATGTATTGCGAGATTTTGGGGAACAACCTCCTTCCCTCAGTTAGAGCACTGAAGATGGGTCGTGGCTGGGTCTTCCAACATGACAATGCTAAGCTGAGGTGTTAATAAGCTTGAGACCTTCAGTGATGAAGAAATAATTAGTTAATAAGTTAATATTTCCCACTAAAGCATTTTTCAAGGGGTTTTACTAATAAGTCAGGTCTCCTCACATGCATACACAGGTCCCCAAATTCACACTGATATCTGATGGTAAATGCTCTTTATCACATGAAGCTTTGCAGTGTCTGCTGCCATTCTTAAAGTAAGTCTCCCAACAACAACTCCTAATGCAGATTTAAACCTGGTTTTACAAGACAAACTGGGAAAGATTAGGAGGAAATCCTTACAGTGCTGCGGGAGCCTTAGGCGACTACTTATTCCACTTAAAGCTAGGCATGGCTTTAGTCATAAACCATATAAGCAAGGCTGTTTGAGTGCACTTAACAACATCACAAGTTTTGAAGCAAGCATGCGGAACATTGGTAGACTCCAGCTTCAATGCCAAAGCTAAAGATGTCTTGGGTGATTGACTGCATGTGGGATAAGAGGATTTTTCCTGAATGAATAATTTAACAAGTGGTGCCCACTGTATTTAGTAAAATGTGTATTACCATCCAAGGATGATCTTCACCGAAAACGATCACCAGGAGCTGTTGCAGTTTTGTGCCCACTTTATCAACAAGCTTGAAAAACCATTTATCCTCTGATGAAGTAACTGCAGGGCTATTTGTTCAAGAGTTAACACTGTGCATTGATTATTGGCGAGTGAGCACCATAATTTTCTGTAAAAGTTCAGAACATAAATAAACAGACCCTCACTCAAGCAAGTCTCCCAGTCTCTGCATTTTCTGATCTCATACCTCCATCCTATATAGCTTTATTTGTTGCACTTAAACTCCATGGCAACGTGTTCTGAGGCCTGGAGTCTAATCCGCCTTGAAGAAGTCCATGTCATGAGCTGGGAGTGGGGTCACATTAACACGTTTTACAATGTCTGGCTGGCACTGCGAGTTTACTCCTCTACCCCCACAGCCCAGGCACCAACCCCACTGTGTTGGAGAACTTTGCTTTTGCTTTACAGTAAGCCCAAGAGATGCCAAGCCTATAACGCAAAACCCCAAATTTGTTTGAACACCCAGTAAATCAGCATATCAAAAAGACCATGAAGCATGGGCTGTTCTCAGGCCTTCTGTAATGTGATTGGACAAGACGTTTGTGGTCCTCCTTCAAATTCGGGTAGTCTTTACATGGCAAGCTCCATGGTCTTGACTGAAAGTACATAAGGGTAGCTTCTTTTCCAGGAGTTTAGGCCTATCTGTGGACTACATTTCATGTTCAGATTACTGTAGTGCTGTAGGATGATCTTGTGCCCAAAACACACCAGTCATAAAAATCATAGACGGACTATATTGCCAACAGCCATAATGTGGAGACCTGAGCATCATAACTAAATGAGCGGGTTAGAATCTAATTTGGAAACCGTGAGCTCCAAAGTGAAGTTCCTCCCCCAAAAACATTTTAACAGCCTTCACCTTTCTGGGAAGACTTTCCACAAGATTTTGGAGTGTGTCTGTGGGAATTTGTGCCCTTTCAGTCAAATAAGCTTTTGTGAAGTTAAGCACTGATGTTGGACGGGATGGTCTGGCTTGCAATCAATGTCACGGTTCATCCTGGAGCCGTTAAATGTGGTTGAGGTCAGTAGTGCCACTGGAGTTGCTGAACTCTTCCGAACTCCTTATGGAGTCCTTATGGAGCTCGGCTTTGTGCACAGGCACCCAAAACTGTTGTCAAAAAGTTGGAAGCATATGAAAGCATATGATTGTAACCATTAACAGTGTAGCATTAACATTTGTCTTCAGTGGTACTAAGGGGGCTAAACCTTGAAAAACAGCCACTGACCATTATCCCTCCTCTACCCAACTCTACTGTTGGCATTATGCGCCTGGCAGGTTGCACTCTCCTGGCATCTGCCCGACCTAGATTTGTCCATTAGACTGACAGTGAAGTGCAATTCTTCACTCCTGAGAACACGTTTCCACTGTTTCAGGGTCCAGTGGTGATGTGCCAGCCAATGCTTGACACTAAGCATAGTCATCTTAGTCTTGAGTGTAGCAGCTTGTACATGAAAGCTTGTTTGGAGCTCTGTGAGTGATGATTAACACAGGGTAGGCGAGTTTGTATGTTTGTACCCATTTCAGCACTGGGTGGCCCTGCTCTGTGAGTTTGCATGGTCTACCGCTTTGCAGTGGTGGACAGTAACAAAAAAAATTATACTAATTGGTTACTGTGCTTAAGTAGTTTTTCCATGTATCTGTACTTTACTGAAGTATTTCCATTTTGCACAACTTTGTACCTTAACTTCACATTTCAAACTCAATCTTACTAAAATGTTTAGTTTGTTGAGGCTTATGTGTGTGTAAAAGTTTCAAAACAAAACAAGCTTATTCATGGATTCTTGGCCTTCGTGGAAATGTCCATTTCAGGCCTGGGCTATATCCATGACCAACTGTTAGTAAACAGTTCCTGACTTTGGGGTAAATAGACCACAATATAGTTTTGGCTAGTTTATGAATAGAGAGGTAGAAATATAGTATAGTAGGAAAACCCATTTGTGAACCTGTTTAAAGCAAGTTTTTATTAAACTTAAACTTGTAACTAAGTTGCAAATAAATCTTAAAACAAAAAAACATTTTAAAGATTTAAAATGTTATAGTTCTACCTAAAGGCACATGTTCTCCTTCAGTGTTCTTTGCTAATGATAATTTGAGTACATTTAAGTACAATATACATACAAGTACATATCGTCACTGTCCAATGAAAAACATGTATCTCCACTTTTGTCCTTTTTTAGTTTTATGCATCATTTGAACACATCAGCTGCTGTTTTCACTGAGCGAGAATCTCATGATGAATGGACCAACGGAAATACCTCAAAACTGTTTGGAAAGATGTCTGGTTCCATTGACTTACATTAAAGTTATATGAGGTTTTTGGCCTCTCCTGTAAAGTTGCCATTTTGGAGATACTTGTTTTTCTTTGGACAGCGACGATATGAAGGTAAGTACTTTAGTACTTTTACTCAAGTGAAGGTCTAAAGAAAACATTTTTTATTTTTTTCTGAAGGAATATTTTACATTGGGTATCTCTACTTTGACTCAACTACATGGTTTGCGTACTTTGTCCACCACTGCTGCTTTGTGGCTAAGCTTTTATTGCATCTAAATAGCAGTTACAGTTCACTAAGGCAGATCTAGCGGGGCTGAAATCTCCCAAACTAACTCACAGCAAAGGTACGATAGTCTTATTACAGCGCCACATAGAAAGTCACAGACCTCTTCCATCCATCCCATTCAACTGCCAATGCTTGTCTATGGCATTTGTTAACTATGTGCTTGATTTCATACACATACTTTTGGCCACACAGTGTAGAGGCAACTGAGAATCAACCAACAACAGTTAGTGTGAGAAACCATGTCGTTTGTGGGGGGAAAACTTCAGTTTAATGTCAAAGTGACCTTTCGTCGTCCCTTTAAAAGCCTCTATCCAGTGTTGAAAATGTCAATGTGAAAGACCTCAGCTGTGCTGCGATTGTTTCCAGAACTCAGTGTTTTTATTACTTTAGCTACAGATAAAGACTAATTGTGGTAAACATATAGCCAAGTGGGTCCTTTTCTTAAGAACGACATATTCATCAACTTAGGCTTCCTGTTAATCATTCTCAGTATCTGGCAATAAGGCCTGAGTCACAGTAAAGGTGCGATCACGCTAACCTACCTGTAGCTACGCAGCTAGTCTGAGTTGCAAAAGAGATGTTTTGGACCCGCCAGCATAAAGATCTTAAGAGGGTTTATGAGAATTTGTTTCAGAGTCTCAGAGGCCATATAACTGCCACATCATTTCACCCCCCTGTGAACACCATTCGACCTTTCACAGGATTCATTTGTATCAGATTAATTTGTTTATTTATCCTGGACCGTTTCGCAGTGGCTTGTTGGTCTCAGAGCATTCGAACTGGAGCATTTCATGGCAGCCATGTGATTAGGTCAACACAGCCAGAAGGAGCTTGAAGGACTGTGCTGGCTTTCAGAGAACGATAGCTTCTTTCCCCTCAGCAAGCTTTTTAGAAAGCCTCCCACGTGCTTTCTTAAGGGCTTCAGGGGAAATCACAACCGTGAGGCCCTGATTGGGCTTTCTTATCCATCTGCGGCTGAGAGGAACAATGTTTGGTCTCGTCAGGTTTGCAAAAAAGCGAGCGAAATTGATTTAGCTTGTGTTGATAATGTTGAATAACAAATAGAAAATCTCCTTATCCGCTGTATCAGTGGTCTTTGAGATAAAGCAAATGATTGAGCGGAACAAGCCAAATCTCAGCGTTTACACTGGAACAGAAAGAAAAACATTATGCTGTAAGTTATATGTTCATTTCTCATATCTGTAAACGGCTCAGGACCTACCCGGTTCTGTATCTCCTAAAGTTTAAAGCTCTGAAACTGTTATATATGAAGCGGGGGTCTCTCCAGAGCTCTTCGGGGAGCAGATTGGTGGTAAAGATACCGCTATTCCTGAGTAAGCCTACTGCCTTTTATGGTCATCGTGAATAAAATTGCCACAATTGAGGACCAGAGCGTGTGGTTGGTGCCAGCAAATATCTACAGCCCACCAACGTAGTTTTGGACCAAGAGGTCCTGACTGTGCCAAGAACATAACACATTTAGTCCACACAGTAAAGTGACCATGACGAGCCGCAGGGCGGAAAAAAATCTCATTTGTTTTGTTTTGTTTTATTAGCAGTTAAGATGATGAAGCACAACTCCAGATATCGTCCTGTGTAGAGAACTCTATACTGTATTTGTTGGTCTCATTTGCAATGCTGGTGTCACTTTGTTTGGAATGGGTCTTTGTAGATGAAACAAACACTCAACAGACTCTCAATAATATATCCTCACCATTTCATACAGCAGCAGTGCACCATCTGAATACATTCAGTAGATGATCCACAGGTTTTTAATGAACTGTGTAAATGAAATGTGTTTAGAATCTGCTGAATTCAGTTGGTTTGCAGTTTATTTGCAGGGTCAAAGTTCAAAACTACAGAAGTTAATCACTGAACATCACTGTACACATATAATACAGGCTGTCTCAACATCCTCTACAAGCTGTTCTAGACATTTAGCTGACGCTCTTATCCAGAGCGACTTACAAGGTTAATCATATTACAGGTAGGCCTATGTAGTGTTAGGGGTCTTGCTCAAGGACTCTTATTGGTGTCACCTAGACCAGGAATCCAACCCCACATGGTGTGGTAGCTCAGTGACAAGTGGTGTTATCTGTTGCGCCACACCAACCACCGCCCGGTAAAGTTTAAAGTTAAAGTGAGGTTGGTTTAGGTTTTGGGTTGAGTTTAGGGTTAGGATTAGGATCAGGGACTGGGTTAGTATCAGGTTTTGGGTTGAGGTTAAGGCTAGGATTACAGCCAGGGTTAGGATTAGATTTTGGGTTGAGGTTAATGTTAGGATTAGAGCATGGTTAGGTTTTGGGTTGAGGTTAGGATTAGGATTAGAGCCAGGGTTAAACATATCTTTAGGGTTGAGGCTGATTTGATAGGGTTTAGAATTAGAACTGGAGCCAGAGTTAGGATTAGGCTTTTGTCTGAAATTCTGATTAGGAAAGGGATTATAGTGAGGGTTAGGATTACGGTTTGGGTTAAGATTGTGGATGTGGATTAGGGCCTGGCTCAGGTTTAGGATTAGGGTTTGGGTTTTGTAAGGTAAGATTGGGTTTTGCTTAATGGAAGTAACGTGTACTTTTAAGTAGGGCTGTACCCGACTCAGAATTTTGTCAATAATAATTTTTGACTATTCGTTCATGTTTTTTCTCCATGTACATTATCTAGTAATCAGTAAATCTGCATATGTTTCAGATCTGATGTCCTCCTCATTTAGAAAGTCAGCAGAGTCACAGGAACATATTTCTAAACTAAAAGAGACGTGGCGTATGATGATCAATCTGAACTGGAGCGTGATACAATTACTAAATTAATTAGTAATTAAGCGTATTTATGCTAAACATTAGCGCTTATAGCTTATAGTCTTTTTAATTTCACTTCTAACAGCTTCTTCAGTAGGAGGACGCTTCGTCTTTCATCTCTCATAAATAATAAACTCCTAAATAAAACCAAATTAGTCCATATTTAAATGATTTTTAGATAAAAAAAGAACGGTAAACCTGAAACCGTATATTATATTACCTGCGCTGTAATAATTATCTCTCGTTTATTAGCAGGCATATTAATTGACTGTATTTATCTTTAAATGAAAATAATATTAGCTGTAGATGAATCAATTTAATATCTGTAATTTAGGTTCTAAAATAATGGAATTATAATAAACCAAACGTCTTCGGTCCGTTTTTCCTAAAAATGTTTTTTTACATTCTTAAAGTTCTTGTGCATTTCTGTAAGCTTTAGTCTGTTTTACGGGGAAAGAAGGTCACTGTGGTCAGTCGACTTGAAGGGTCTCAGTTGACTTAAAGGGTTGCCGACTGACGATTCGAATCGTCAAATTCTAGAGGGCAGCCCTACTTCTAAGTGTACTTCCTGTAACATACAGTAAAATAGCACATCTACAAAACATTTACTACAACAGATTCATGTGCTTCACCACAGCTACATCAGTGACTTGTTGCTCTTGTGTTGCTGATACTTAAGATTAAGAATAATTTAATAATTAATTAAATTAATGTAATTAATTATTAAGAATTTATTAATTATCAGCAACGTGTTACCATCATTCCTATATTAAAATCAAGCAGTAGCTTTACTATTAGAGGTAAGCATTCAGTTCCTGAAACTGCCACCTTAAGTAATGTATCCTGGCACAGAACTACCGCTGTTCAGAAACAAACTGGTGAGATTATCACTTGCAGTCGGAAATGGATGTTAGACTTCCAGAAAGCTTAGAGTTTTTGCTTTTCTCTCAACCTTGATCAAAATTAAAGCTGGTGAATTCCATGGTCAGTGGCATGGTAATTACTGTAGTGAATAATCTGACATATTAGGCCTTCTGTCCAGCTCCTAAAGTTCTAGCCAATAGGGGAGCTAGCTAGCTACTGTAGTAAATACAGTAGGTTTGTTAATTAATTTCAAAAATGCAATATAGCATTCTATTTGGACTTCTCTGGAGGCCTTGAAGGCCCAAAAGGTTTGTTCCCCATGTAGTTATATTTAAAGATACAGCAGTCAGTTCAACAACCAAGAAACCAACCAGAGTCCAACAGTCCAGTGGGATTAGCCAAAATATCTCTCTCCAGCTCTCCTGAATACCCAGAGCGCTAATGTCTAATCTAGTGATGGTAATTCTGCTCATTTGTTAGGCAAAGAAAATAAACCCATGTAATCCAGTGCACCTTAGACAAAGCCCTCCAAGATAAATTGGACGAAGAAATAAATACAGGCCTGCAGACTTTATTTCCCTCCTTCAACAGCCAGTAAACCTCCTATTACTTTTGGTCTCATGAGAAGAATGGGAGAGAAATGTGTATTCCCTGAAAGCGAATAGTTGAAAGTTTCCCAGCAGCGCAGAGTCCACATGTACGTTGGCCGTCTCCCTGACATTACCTAAGGGATGAACATGGAGAACAGCAACAGCTGATCTTATTTGTGCAGATGAGAGTAATTTACATTTTAAATTGTGATTTCATTTCGCCTGTCCTTGGGAGAACATTGCACACGGTGAACCAGCCAAACACAACAACAGGGGAATGATCAGAAGAAAGAGAGTCCACAGCTTTGTGCCTCAATCAGGATCTAGGCGGTTCCATACATCCATATTCCTGAGAACATGCGCAGCAAAGCGAATAGTAACGGTCTCCATCTTCCCAATCCCACATGAAAGAGCAATCCATATCAACTGTGTGATTGAGTAAGACTGTAAATCCTCAATTATATTACCCATCCACACAACATTTCAATGAGGCTGTCCAACTTAATTGTTTTTAATGAAATTCCTTCATGTCTCCTAAATGAAAACGTCCCAGCGTCATCTTCAAAGGAGGAGAGTTGTTGTGATGTCATTTTCTGATATGATATACAGATGGCCTTAGCTACAAGTTAATGCCAAGTGATACTACGAAAACCTCATGCTATTGCTGTATCCTACATGTATGTAATTCGCTGGTCACCAGCAGGCCTTTTTAATGAAAACCAAACCTCTCCTTCAGTAATAAGCTGCCAGTTTTACGAGCTCCAATACCACCAAGCCTTGGCGCCATGGAGCTGATTGGAGCTTAGCTCTGATCCAACTTGTGACTTTCTCTTAAAATATCAGCACAACAAGAAAATGAACGGGTGCTGACATGCCGTTCAAAAGACCTAGATCTGGATTAACGTGCTGTTCCGCTCGGATTACATTAACTCTAATTTTAGGTGATTACCTTCAAGATCTGTGGCTTTAATTCAGCAGGAGTCTGATGCGTTATATCCATTCCCAAAGAGGAAAATCTCTTTCCCAATGCTAACCTTTTCTTCTCTGAGGAGAAATAAAGTACATTTCAATAGAGGATCTGAGTTCTGCTAAAACTCTCCTCGTAGGAAAGGATGAAACAAACATAAGAAACATAAATGAATAGTAAGACAGATGCTTTACAGCTTTAGTTTTGCTTAAAAGCTACATGAGACTGAACTGTAAACAAGGGAAAGCGTCCTGAAACTCACTTGGAACTGCTGATCACATTTACTGACATCTTTGCTAACAAGGGGACCAGCTAATAAAACATAGCATGGTTTACTGGGTGGGTAAAATACTAGCAGTGTACCAGTTCTGGGGCTGCATCATTTGGAGGTACAGAGCCACGACTAAGCCACCCTATTTTGGAGGCTCCTTCATATACAGCGGAGAAATGCAGCCTTCTCTTCTTTTCCCTGGCAATGCATTGATCCAGTGGGTGAATCCTTCACCAGCCAACATATCCCGAAGTCCCATGCGTCCTTCTCTTCTTTTCCATGGCAATGCATTGATCCAGTGGGTGAATCCTTCACCAGCCAACATATCCCGAAGTCCCATGCGTCCTTCTCTTCTTTTCCATGGCATTGCAGTGATCCAGTGGGTGAATCCTTCACCAGCCAACATATCCCGAAGTCCCATGCGTCCTTCTCTTCTTTTCCATGGCAATGCAGTGATCCAGTGGGTGAATCCTTCACCAGCCAACATATCCCAAAATCCCATGCATCCTTCTCTTCTTTTCCATGGCATTGCAGTGATCCAGTGGGTGAATCCTTCACCAGCCAACATATCCCAAAGTCCCATGCGTCCTTCTCTTCTTTTCCATGGCAATGCAGTGATCCAGTGGGTGAATCCTTCACCAGCCAACATATCCCAAAGTCCCATGCGTCCTGCTCTTCTTTTCCATGGCAATGCATTGATCCAGTGGGTGAATCCTTCACCAGCCAACATATCCCAAAATCCCATGCGTCCTGCTCTTCTTTTCCATGGCAATGCATTGATCCAGTGGGTGAATCCTTCGCCAGCCAACGTATCCCAAAGTTCATAGTGCGCTGGTGCATCAGTGTTGGTAAGTGACAGGAGCAGCGTTTTGTGATGCTACGCTAAGGGCAGGAACAGCAGTGCTCTGACGCAAACAGGAAACACAGCATAAAGCAGTAAAGCAGTCTTGTTTCAGTTCAGCCTTTGCAGTCTACATAGCCTTCCGAGGACTCACACTTGTAGACCACCTACTACACTATACTGTCAGTTTCCTGATACCGACATGATGTGCCAGCTGCCCGAACTATAGCACTGACAGTGACTGGGAGAGAGAGCGGGAATCCAGTGCCTGAGCCTTCAATGTCGACAAAGGCTGTTAGTTACATACTGAGAGGAGGACATCAGCCGTGAGACAGTGTGGGAGTAGGATGACAGTCATGGGAGACATTAGGACAGGGCCCAAGTCCTGAACCCTACCTCCTGTTCCACAGTGAGCCCACTATATTATGCCTGACGGTCAGTCCTGGTGTCTGGATGGTGACCTGGAAGGATAAAGCTTTTGTCGGCATGCAAGGCTTGGGCACTGCCTTCCTGCCCCCTCTATTTGTCCTCTATTTGGCTGCTAGCACAGCTGGTGGCTCTATGCCCTGTGGCTAGCAAAAATACGAATAGCAAACAGCAGAACGATGATGAGCTTGGTTACCTCTCCCATTAAATAGTGGCATGGAACTCAAAACTCACTGGCGAAGTACACAATGGAGCAGTCCAATGGCACACGACGACCATGAACTTGAAAACTTAACCCCCACCTCCACAATAATACTGTTTTGTTCATGCTGCTTTGGAATTACATTTGAAAAAATGGTTCTTCAGTTGTTGCTTAGTAAAGGGAATGGTTCTCATTAGAACCATTAGTTCTATGTAGAACTATTTATGCATTAAATGGTTCTTGGTATGGTGAAATGCTTCCTCAGATTTTTTGAAAATATGCCGTATACGGTTCTATAAAGAATCTTTTTTAAATGGTTTTTTAAAAAAGTTGCTTCTACTGATACACTGTCAAGCTTCTAACAACAGATTAACCTTTTGGTATATTAAGAACTTTTCAAAAAAGATTCTATATAGAACCATATATGACACATTCTCAATCATTCCACCATGTAAAGAACTATTTAAGCATGACATTCTAAACAGAGCCTTTGCCTTTCCTACAGAACCCTTGAGGAAGTATGTCTTTTAAGAGTGTTATGTATGTATGTAGCACTAAATTTAAAAATGAATGTAATTCTATGGTCTGTGATGTAATTATTTTAGTGATTTATCTGACGTAGTAAGTCTTCAGTCCAGCTCCTGAAGTTCTAGCCAATAGGAGAGCTAGCTAACCATGCACATGTGGTAAATACAATGGGTTTAATGATTAATAAAATAACTAGAATCAATTTCAAAAATACAATATTCAGCAACTCCTTTGTAAAGCACCCTGATATAGAGCTGCTTACTTTCTAGCAAGTGACTGAAACCTGTTTACACTGCCGCTTGTATTGCCAGTGATGTACCTAGGACTTCCAGAAAGCTTACTGTGATGATGTTTCTCGGGAAGTCTGCCCCACCCATTATAAATCAAAACCTCATTCCAGTGTCTGGTCCTAATTACAGTGGAGGTTAATCTAACATGTAAGGAGTTCACTGTAGCTCCTGAACCAACTGAACACCTACCTAGATACCTAAATACCATGGTCTGTTGGCCTTTTCAACACCTTAACGCTTTTATTTCCAGCTTTTAACTATTGTTTAATAAAAAATTACTTTATAAATTGCCAGAAAATATTTTCTGAACACCTAGAAAGCCCTGATGGTTTCACTGTGGTGTTGTATACGTGTCGCCTACTGTGAAAAGGTTCTTACTAGTATCTTACCCAGAAATTTGAGTGATCAGTTCACTGTTTTACACTCACAAAATCAGAATAAGATTAAATTTAATAGAGTATTATAATGTTTTACATACATAATAGCACACTACTGGACACTGCTAAAAGGCAGTATTCAATTCTAAGCCTCATATCCCTGAAGTTAAGATCAGTACAGAAATGATTATGTTTTCAAGACAAAGTCAAAACAAGTAGATATACTGGCATGCGTCATGGCCTCCCATGCTCCTGTAGTAATAGCCTCAGCAGCTCCCTATGCCACTGGAATGTGCACAGTCAACCTATCCATCCTTTATGCTTTATGGGCTGGAGTCGGCACATGGCTTCCATTGCAGTGATAGCATGGGCAAACAGCTTCAAACAGGCAGCACGGCTCAAGGCCAGAAACCACCACGATGAGCACTCGAGGGCTCACGCAGACCCAAGGGAAGAGCCAGCAAACACACACAAACTCACACACAAAGACTGCTTTGCTCCCAGCGGAGGCCACGTCAAACACTGAGTCAGCAAATAATCTTTTTACCAAACGTGGAGTAAGCAGAAGTGTGTCACACGACCTCATTATGATGTTCATGCACAGGGAATATGAGGGAAGATAGGGAGTGGAGGAGTGTTCACACGGAGAGACTTTAGGGGAGGGAAAGAATGCTTCTGTCAAGCCAAAACCACCTAACTAACTCCAACAGATCACTTCATAAAAATGATTGGTTGAACCTAAGGAAAAAAAAGCAGGTCATACAAAATACGGCAAATGTGATTCCACACTGTGTCGTTATAAGGAACATGCTGTACAGATTTTGGCATGTCTCATAAATATGGTTTGCTTGATGTATAACACACATTACAGCTCTGAGTTCTGTTCGGTTCTATAAAAGGAATAGCTTAGCCAAAAATGCTAACAGAGATGCTAATACTGTATGAAAGCTAACTATCACCAGTTAACAAAGCACCTCTGCTATATAGCAGCTACTAGCTTCCACAGGAATGAAAAAAAAATCTACTACCAGGTTAACCTTTGAGGCTAAAATGGGGTAAGCTTTGCACAAATAAGGCTATGCTAACTGTTTTTCCTCATCGCCTGCAGGGCTACCTGAAAAGCTACTATCAAAAATCACTGAAACCAGAAGACCAGCTTTTTGTGTTAACAGTAAAACACCATTTCTGCTAAAACATACAACACAACAACACGCATATGTTAACTACGCTCTCTGAAAATACTTAAGCTAGGAGGCTAGTCAGCACTGGATAAATGAATGAGTCCTTTAGCAACACAGGGTCAAAGAAAGGTCAGCAACGCTGACATTTCAGTCTACCTCATACCAAGCATTCTTGAGTAAAGGTAAAAAATGCTGACCCTTGGAAAAAAAAACGCAAACACTAAAGTTTCTACCAGTTTTAGCAAAATGTTAATGTTAGTGTACAGATTCAGCAGAAGTTGTTCATTTGTTGGTCAAAAAATGCTGACTGTGTAAATACAATTGAGGCTGATGCCCAGATCCAGTAGGGATTATTAAAAATAGAACATGCTAACTGGTCTCCCTTAGCTCTAACAGTGCTATTGACATTTGTAAGCCTTAAAGCTTACAACCAGGAAACTAGCAGGTACTCTTATGCGCTACAGATCACATTAAAAGCCCTGCTACATTAAACACTACATAAAAAACACACTGCTATACATGCTAATTTATACAATGTATATGATGTCTGCTAATAATTCTAGCTAATATTTCTACTAATAGATTAAGGGAAAGGACTCATTTACAATATTCCCAAGTAAAAAACAGATTTTGTGTGAAATGTTCATGTTCCTATGTTGACAGGACTGTACATTCCCTCAGCATCAACATAATACATCAAGGAAAGCTATGATAGGTTTCATAAGCTTTTTTAACAAGCTAATCAGCTAGCTAATCAAACTTTGTAATATAAACTATTGATTTTCATGGACTATTTTTTCTCAGAGTATAGTATATATATCAACTTTTTTATTGCTTTGTTGGGTTAAGTGTGGTGCACTGCCTTTCTTTTTTATTTCTGTGTTGTTGCTAGTTATACAGCAAGCTAGCAGAGTAAAGTAATAAATGTACATCAGCAGATGGATGTACTAGTTTGTATGTTGATATAAAGCAATGATTTCAGTTCAAGTTCCTTTACTGAGGGCACTCGATTCCCTTCTGCTCTAAAGGGTCATTTTAGCTAATACAGTAATGGAACGGCCATATTAGATGTCACTGGGGCTTCCCCCCAAGGCAAAGCGGTGCGGGCCAGATGGTGAGGGCATGTTAAAAACAGCATTAAAGTGGTGGGTAAATGTTGTCATTGAGGATGTGCTCAAAGGTTCCATTGTTAGCTTGACTGCCAACTTTGGCAATATTTTGTAATGCTATTATTGTGAGGGTCATGAGTGGGATCACTGATCACTAGTGTATAGATTCTTAATCTTGTTCACTGAACTGTTCACCTAGTTCTAATAGGGGAATCTACTTGGAAGCAACATGTCCAAAACCCAGTTCTAGATTATTTAGATACTATGTATTGAACATATACTGTCAAAGCTATGGATTGAGGCAACATGGGGTTAAAACTTGGGAACTTTAAGGTTCTAGGTGCTAAGAATTTCTGATAATCTGAGAAAAATACAGTGGCCCTTATTTATTAAAGGGGGACCAACCACAAACTAATCTGCATACAACATGGAAACAAACAGAAACCTCATAACAAATGAAGAATCACCTGAAGTGCGTGAAATCAAGCGCTAGCCTGTCACTACAACACTTACATAATCATTACATACAGCAGAATTCATGAGAATGTTTCATTCATTCATTCATTCATTCATTCACCTTCAGATAAACTAAAGCACAGTACAATATGTTTTCAGTTCACAAACTAGTGGTTTGGCTTAGCAGTATTTGTTTCTGCCAATGTGCAAATAAAACAAATACATCCCCTACTGTACTGCGCTGCCACTTGTACCAATTATTGGCATGTTATTTTCTATTTGCACTCGTGTTATTGGTATTACACATGATATTCTCAATACATTTGGTTAGTTAACTGCAAATCAAGCATTTTTTTTGAGGTTCATAAACAACTGTGCTCAAATTTACACGCATCCTTACCAGACATGACTTTGATCAAACACAGGCCTGGATCATCAAGACAAAGGCCCCTGGGCACAAATATTTGGTGGGCCCCATCTGGTTCCCTTTTGTGGGTGAATTTTTAGTTCATTTTTCATGATGTGGCCTATGCAACACCACAATGGCAGCATACTACATGCAAAGTTGTAAGCACATGCAGTACGTTTTCCAAACGAGACATACAGTATCTCACAAACATGAGTACACCCCTCACATCTGTGACAATACTTTATTATATCTTTTCATGGGACAACACTGAGGATAGGACACTGTGATACAATGTGAAGTAGTCAGTGTACGGCTTGTAAAGTGTAAATTTGCTGTGCCCTCAAAATGACTTAACACACAGCTATTAATGTCTAAACGCTGACAACGAAAGTGAGTACACCCCTAAGAGAAAATGGCCAAACTGTGAACTATTAGCCATTTTTCTTCCCTGGTGTCATGTGACTCGTCTCAGGTTTGAATGGGGAGCAGGTGAGTTAAATTTGGTATTATCGCTGCCACACTCTCACATACTGGTCACTGGAACATGCAACCTCATGGCAAAGAACTCTCTGAGGATCTGAAAAAAAGAAGCGCTGCTCTACATAAAGATGGCCTAGGCTATAAGAAGAAGCAACACCCTGAAACTGAGCTGCAGCACGGTGGCTAAGACCATACAGCGGTTTAACAAGACAGGTTCTACTCAGAACAGGCCTCGCCAAAGAAGCTGAGTGCACATGCTCAGCATCATATCCAGAGGTTGTCTTTTAGACGTAGAGGTGCTGCCAGCACTGCTGCAGAGGTTAAAGGGGTGGGGGGGTCAGCCTTTGGGCTCTTCACAAGCAAAGCATGTACTCCAATGAAGATGATCTAAAATATAATAAATCAGACAGCTGCAATAAAGCAATACAACATAACGACAAGAACAAGAAGCAAAGGTCAGGCATCCAAACCAAACCGTACTGCAATGGTGGTCTTATTTTCCATGATGACATTTTACAGCTCACTGCTGACAAGGATGGTACAGCTTCTTTTCTTTCACTCATGAGGCTGACATTTGAAATTTGGCTTTGGAAACGGGCATGTTCTACCCAAAGTATTAGATCTCGCTAATGCAGAGCCCCAGGTTCATCTTTTGAATATCTGAAGTTTAACATTCAATGTACATTAGCAGGAATGCTAACTCAATGCAATGAAAACCCTAATAGCTAATAGTGGATAGTGTATGTGTTTACAGAAGCGGTTAAAGGAGATAATGAAATGATGTTTTTTATTAATCCCACAGTGGGGAAATTTAGTCTCCGCATTTAACCCATCCGTGAAGTGAAACACCCACAAACACACTCACTAGTGAACACACACACTAGCTTACCCGGAGGGGTGGGCAGCCCTATCCATGGGCCCGGGGAGCAGTTGGGGGTTAGGTGCCTTACTGAAGGGCACCTCAGTCGTTACTGTCCGTTCAGGGAATCGAACCGGCGACCCTCCTCTGGTCACAAGGCTGGTTCCCTAACCTCCAGCCCACAACTGCCTCCATGGAGCATCCTGATGTTCTCCATGGACATGGAGAACATCAGGATTATGATCGACCATGACACAGATTAGTTCATTTTGTTGCACTGCCACCAGTAAAATTCTCACTGCCAGTTAAAAAAGTGGTTTATAGTTTCTCTTAATTGCTCACAAGTCCGCTAGTGGCTTGGGCCCTTAAACCATAAACACACTGAGTGAACCCACTCTGATCTTACAAGTATACAAAGGATGAAACTGATGAATATAAAAATGAGATTTGTGGGCATTTTTCATTTTACCAATGAGCCAATGTCTGTTTTAACTGACCCATCCCTTTCATCCATCAGCTGTCAGTTGAGGTAATTTCCTTCGTGCTAGATTTAGCGAAGTGGGCTAACATTAATCAGTGAGGCTCATGCAGCCAGCTTGTAATTGGCCAAGCTGCCAAACACAAGCGGAGCTGTAGATGGAAATTGGTTGCAGAGTGTTAACGATAAGGGCAGAGTAGACCACTTTAGCATCTCTCCAATGTTCGGCATGTCAGCTTAAGCATTTGCCCGTAATAACAGTGAAAACCAGCTGCCCCATGTGCGGCTCCATATGTGTTTACCGCCCCTGAGTAGCTAAAGATCGGAGGCAGCTCATGCAGCGTAAACCAGATGCAAGGTGTGAAAGATCCATGACCTGCAGTCTCCAGCTTACGCGTCTGTGATCGTTTGAGGCAAAGGGGGAAAATCTCATTTCTCTGTTCTACTACAGTTGCCAAGTAGTTCATTTATCATTCCCACACCTCCCGAAAATTCCTACACGCTCAACTCTATGTCATCAATATGCAGAGCTGATGGATAGCCTGCACGCACAAGATTTAGTAATTAGATGTGTGTGAGGGTGCAGGTGGCCTGAATGGCATTTTTTGCATTGTTTGAGAGACACTTTCCAAACATCCAAATTATTAACCCTCATGAGCAGCTGTTACTGCACACGTTCCTTACTCAAGCTGTTACTGAACATGTTCCTTACTCAAGCTGTTACTGAACACGTTCCTTACTCAAGCTGTTACTGCACACGTTCCTTACTCAAGCTGTTACTGCACGAGTTCCTTACTCAAGCTGTTACTGCACGAATTCCTTACTCAAGCTGTTACTGCACACGTTCCTTACTTAAGCTGTTACTGCACACATTCCTTACTCAAGCTGTTACTGCACGAATTCCTTACTCAAGCTGTTACTGCACAAATTCCTTACTCAAGCTGTTACTGCACACGTTCCTTACTCAAGCTGTTACTGCACACGTTCCTTACTCAAGCTGTTACTGCACACGTTCCTTACTCCAGCTGTTACTGCACACGTTCCTTACTCTAGCTGTTACTGCATTTCCTTAATCTAGCTGTTACTGCACACGTTCCTTACTCAAGCTGTTACTGCACGAATTCCTTACTCAAGCTGTTACTGCACGAGTTCCTTACTCAAGCTGTTACTGCACAAGTTCCTTACTCAAGCTGTTACTGCACACGTTCCTTACTCAAGCTGTTACTGCATGAGCTACTTAGTTAAGCTGTTACTGCACACGTTCCTTACTCAAGCTGTTACTGAACACGTTCCTTACTCAAGCTGTTACTGCACACGTTCCTTACTCAAGCTGTTACTGCACACGTTCCTTACTCAAGCTGTTACTGCACACGTTCCTTACTCCAGCTGTTACTGCACACGTTCCTTACTCAAGCTGTTACTGCACACGTTCCTTACTCAAGCTGTTACTGCACACGTTCCTTACTCAAGCTGTTACTGCACACGTTCCTTACTCAAGCTGTTACTGCACGAGTTCCTTACTCAAGCTGTTACTGCACACGTTCCTTACTCAAGCTGTTACTGCACGAGCTCCTTACTCAAGCTGTTACTGCACACGTTCCTTACTCAAGCTGTTACTGCACGAATTCCTTACTCAAGCTGTTACTGCACACGTTCCTTACTCAAGCTGTTACTGCACGAATTCCTTACTCAAGCTGTTACTGCACGACTTCCTTACTCAAGCTGTTACTGCACAAATTCTTTACTCAAGCTGTTACTGCACACGTTCCTTACTCAAGCTGTTACTGCACACGTTCCTTACTCAAGCTGTTACTGCACGAGTACTCCTTTACTGCAAGCTGTTACTCAAAGCTGTTACACACGAGCTCCTTACTCAAGCTGTTACTGCACACGTTCCTTACTCAAGCTGTTACTGCACACGTTCCTTACTCAAGCTGTTACTGAACACGTTCCTTACTCAAGCTGTTACTGCACGAGTTCCTTACTCAAGCTGTTACTGCACGAGCTCCTTACTCAAGCTGTTACTGCACACGTTCCTTACTCAAGCTGTTACTGCACACGTTCCTTACTCAAGCTGTTACTGCACACGTTCCTTACTCAAGCTGTTACTGCACGACTTCCTTACTCAAGCTGTTACTGACTTCAACGAGCTGTTTACTGCACGACTTCCTTACTCAAGCTGTTACTGCACAAATTCTTTACTCAAGTTGTTACTGCACACGTTCCTTACTCAAGCTGTTACTGCACACGTTCCTTACTCAAGCTGTTACTGCACGAATTTCTTACTCAAGCTGTTATTGCACAAGCTCCTTACTCAAGCTGTTACTGCACGAGCTCCTTACTCAAGCTGTTACTGCACGAGCTCCTTACTCAAGCTGTTACTGCACCAGTTCCTTACTCAAGCTGTTACTGCACCAGTTCCTTACTCAAGCTGTTACTGAACACGTTCCTTACTCAAGCTGTTACTGCACACGTTCCTTACTCAAGCTGTTACTGCACACGTTCCTTACTCAAGCTGTTACTGAACACGTTCCTTACTCAAGCTGTTACTGCACACGTTCCTTACTCAAGCTGTTACTGCACACGTTCCTTACTCAAGCTGTTACTGCACACGTTCCTTACTCAAGCTGTTACTGCACACGTTCCTTACTCAAGCTGTTACTGCACACGTTCCTTACTCAAGCTGTTACTGCACGAATTCCTTACTCAAGCTGTTACTGCACACGTTCCTTACTCAAGCTGTTACTGCACGAGCTCCTTACTCAAGCTGTTACTGCACACGTTCCTTACTCAAGCTGTTACTGCACGACTTCCTTACTCAAGCTGTTACTGCACGAATTCCTTACTCAAGCTGTTACTGCACGACTTCCTTACTCAAGCTGTTACTGCACAAATTCTTTACTCAAGCTGTTACTGCACACGTTCCTTACTCAAGCTGTTACTGCACACGTTCCTTACTCAAGCTGTTACTGCACACGTTCCTTACTCAAGCTGTTACTGCACACGTTCCTTACTCAAGCTGTTACTGCACGAATTTCTTACTGAAGCTGTTATTGCACAAGCTCCTTACTCAAGCTGTTACTGCACGAGCTCCTTACTCAAGCTTTTACTGCACGAGCTCCTTACTCAAGCTGTTACTGCACCAGTTCCTTACTCAAGCTGTTACTGCACACGTTCCTTACTCAAGCTGTTACTGCACACGTTCCTTACTCAAGCTGTTACTGCACACGTTCCTTACTCAAGCTGTTACTGCATGAGTTCCTTACTCAAGCTGTTACTGCATGAGTTCCTTACTCAAGCTGTTACTGCACCAGTTCCTTACTCAAGCTGTTACTGCACACGTTCCTTACTCAAGCTGTTACTGCACACGTTCCTTACTCAAGCTGTTACTGCATGAGTTCCTTACTCAAGCTGTTACTGCATGAGTTCCTTACTCAAGCTGTTACTGAACACGTTCTTTACGCAAGCTGTTACTGCACACGTTCCTTACTCAAGGTGTTACTGCACGAGCTCCTTACTCAAGCTGTTACTGAACACGTTCCTTACTCAAGCTGTTACTGCACGAGCTGCTTACTCAAGCTGTTACTGCACACGTTCCTTACTCAAGCTGTTACTGCACGAGTTCCTTACTTAAGTTGTTACTGCACAAGCCATTATTGGCTTACTCAGGTATAAAAGTATAAAGGTATGTTTGTATATGCATTTGAAGTGATGAAGTTAAGGTATTTACACTCATCATTAAAAAATAAAAAGCTTCCAGAGAGAAGTATTGGATTGCAGTGTTATTTGGGGAGGAGGGCTGAACCTTTTCTTCAGTAATATATAGAAGGGGTGATGGAAGAACTGTGAGCTTCCCCCCAAACCCTGTTCCCTGAACTCCTTGCTTCCCCTATTTAGGGCCTGTTTTCTGAGATCCACTTTCACGGCACTAAGTCTCAAGGGTAAGCTTTAAGATACTTCAAGGTGTTATCCTTGTGTTACTGTGGTACTATTAAAGCATTTCTGGCCCAAATATGGCATCTTACAGCAGCTGAAGTTATTATCCTCGACACATTCACCTCCTTACTTTTGTCTAAAGAATGCTTTCTTTGGAGGACTGTGGAAAACAGGTGAAACAATGCTGCGAACAGAAAGAAACCAAAATAATCAAATTTCTCCCTTCCTTTTGCAGGCCGTTTGTCAGATCTGGATGTCACGGAGGACGTCCCGCTGGCTCTGAAAAGTGTTAGTGCAGGTTTGTTATGTTATATAGACATCACATGGGGATGGAACCCAGCCAGCCAGACAGAATCCGTTGAAACCTGTCAAAAGAAGCATCGACACCGCAAAGAGAGGAATAAGAACCTGAAGGCCCGCTCAGCATGCGTGTCTAATGGAGAAAGAGATACTCTGAAGGCAGTTAAAAGGACAGCATTAAGAAATGAAGGGAGAACTGTTGTGTCTGTGCATGTGCATGTGGTTATAACGTGGCTACATGGAAAGAACTGCAGACCTTTTGCCTTGTTAGAAGAATTTGCTGGTCCACATAAAGGAAATGCCGTCTTATGCCGAATAGTTGGGCGAAATTTACACCCATCTCCCCTTACACCAAATGTAGCTGATGTCATACAGTCTCAGCAACCTAATAAACTAATCTGTCTGGAATTGCTTGAAGTTGCCATAGAATGGAAAACTGTATTTAAATGGTCATAGTCAAAAAAGTTTGGTACATAGAACTGACATTCCATGAACCTCAAACTCTGTTGGCTCCTCTTTAAATCCCGCATTTGCAAAAGAGGGTGGTGAAACGGATGGATTTCCAAAAGACTGTTATGTAACAGCTATGATACTTTAATATTTACACCACCCATAATTTACATACAATGACAACAGAACAACAGCAATGAAAACAGTGGACTAACGCAGAAACGTTCCTTTCCAGGCTGTGAAGAAGATTTCAGGACTTTAACAGGCATGGTGGGCCTTTTCGCCAGTTCCTTAACCAAATGTTCTGTTCCACCCTAAATGCTACACCTTTCACAAGTACCTGAATGCCACTGCTGAATATTAAAGTTATTAGTTGGCTCAGCATATTTCACCCTGAACAGTTTCTCAAACCTTGAATAATATCCAGCAGCTTGCTCTGCTGTGTTTAACACACGAGAGGAGCAGTTCCATCTTTATTAGCATCGCTAATTCAGCAGCATCCTGTAAGTAGCAGACGTACAGTGGCGACCGAGTTTATTCACACATAGCTTCACTGTATTTTACTAACCACATGCATTAACAAGCAGACTCCAGAAAAGTGCCACAAGTATGTTTGAGCTCAGGTATGAGTGTCTGTCACTGTATATGTGCGGTAGATAATTATTAATAGTAGTAATTATTTTTCTTAATAAATCTTAGGTTAAGTCAAATTAAGTCAGAGAATATGTTATTATTTTGACATAATAAGTTTTAACCTAAACCAAAGAACAGCACCCAAGCTAGACACCTGGTAATATTACAGTGGTCATATACCAGCTACTTCATTTGTATTGGGGATCTTAGTAAACATTACGCTAATTGACCACCCTGACCAATGGAAAGTGTATGTGGACTGTATATATATATATATATATATATATATATATATGCTATATATGTTTGTATGTATATATGTTATAGCAATACAAGAATCTGTGGGTGTTGGTGTAGCACTGGGCTTGGTTTGTTATGGTTTGTGCCTTGGACTATAGGCCTAAGAGACTGATATGTTAAGGGCAAAGGTGAGCCCAACAGGACTGCAAACTCCTGACACCAATTAGACTCCCCAGTAAACAAGATCCCCCCTTGATATCTGCATTAAGGCTCTCAAATGTGAATCTGGTTGTTGAAACTGTAAGGTGAAAAGTGATTCCATGCAGCTGAGTCCAGGGGGAATAAGTGTGGAAGCATGGATCATGATAAAGCACATGTGCAAATATACACTTCAATCGACTATTGAACAGCATGCAGTGGAAATATGGCATTTCGGCTCCACAAATATCTGGCTGGATATCATATTCCATGTTCTTCTGAGGTCGGCCTGGAAGCAGGCTAATTATTGAGTCTTTAAGGCCAAAGACTGGATGCTCTGTTTCATACTAGGCCAGATGCACACACTTGTTAACATCTGGGGAAGCATGATGTACTGATACTGGCTTGATGTAAAAAGACCAGGTCAGACATTGGAAACTCTGACCTGGCAATTATTTCTATTCAGCTATAGCTCTTCAGGAGAGAATCTGATGCGTCAGATCTCAACTTTTATCATGCTTCAATTCAGATGGATCCATTTGGCATAATTTAGCCTTATGTTTCCAAAACTCTGCACTGGATACCCATACAGTAACATGCAGTTTGGTCAAATGACATGTTTTGATGACTTTGATTACAAAAACAGACATTCATATAGCATTCTGTGTGGATTCAGACAATTTGGACAGAGAACTATTTCTTGTTCATAAAGGTCAAACTGAAGGATAAATATAACATGCCTCAGGGTGGTCCTGTGAGGGTCCTTAAAGAGCAGAGTAAAAGAGGGTTACCAAAGCTAGCAGAGAAACAGATGCACTACGGCCTGAAACTGTACCCTTCAGAATGTTCTATATTTCTACAGACATCTGAGATACAACTTCATCAGATTTTCTAAAAGTAGATATGGAGACCCAAATTAAACAAATGAGAACAAATATTAGACATGGTCATTTATTACTGGGGAAACTGAGACAATATTAAATATCTGTGAGTGGCAGACGTAACTTGAACCTTTGTTTTCCAGTATCTGTTAAATAAAGTGGCTGGTTGGTGTAGAGGACATGGTGTATATATGGTCCTTCAATCCAGTGTCACACGTGGCACATTAATAAAATACGACAAGGGGTGCCCAAACCCTGTAAACCATGGTTTTCATTATAAATATATAATATTTAAAAATGTATTTTGGGCAAACACCCAAAACAAATAAAAAACTATAAACCCATATTAAACATGATTATAGCCAATAATAATCAATTTCAGGAGTACTTTGAGAAATAATTGAACATAAGTAACTGACTGCCATGGGCTGTTTATTGTACTGGTAGAAACTACTTCTGAGTTACTCTCTAAACACTGGGAAGTGGAAAGGGTACCGGGGTTCAAACTACCCATGTAACCTAGACTTATATTTAGGAAATAACCCAAAACAGAGGCCTATTCCATTTTTACCCTTTCAAAATGAACAACTACGATAACTCTGACATCACATGAAGTAGTTACACCAGTAAAGGGACAGAGTGCTGAGAACACTGCTAGTAAGAAACAAGGATATGAACAGTCCCTCCTGCTCCCTCTTCACTCTGTACCAGCCTAGAAGAAACATTTCCAGTTCAGCCTGAAACTCGTGGGATTTACTCCACTCTGGATTACTGTCTCTCAGTTACTCCTCTCTGGATTACTGTCTCTCAGTTACTCCTCTCTGGATTACTGTCTCTCAGTTACTCCTCTCTGGATTACTGTCTCTCAGTTACTCCTCTTCTAATCACTTTCTCTCTGTAACTCCTCTCTGGATTACTGTCTCTCAGTTACTCCTCTTCTAATCACTTTCTCTCTGTAACTCCTCTCTGGATTACTGTCTCTCAGTTACTCCTCTCTGGATTACTGTCTCTCAGTTACTCCTCTCTGGATTACTGTCTCTCAGTTACTCCTCTCTGGATTACTGTCTCTCAGTTACTCCTCTTCTAATCACTTTCTCTCTGTAACTCCTCTCTGGATTACTGTCTCTCAATTACTCCTCTCTGGATTACTGTCTCTCAGTTACTCCTCTCTGGATTACTGTCTCTCAGTTACTCCTCTCTGGATTACTGTCTCTCAGTTACTCCTCTCTGGATTACTGTCTCTCAGTTACTCCTCTCTGGATTACTTTCTCTCAGTTACTCCTCTCTGCATTACTTTCTCTCAGTTACTCCTCTCTGGATTACTTTCTCTCAGTTACTCCTCTCTGGATTACTGTCTCTCAGTTACTCCTCTTCTAATCACTGTCTCTCAGTTACTCCTCTCTGGATTACTGTCTCTCAGTTACTCCTCTTCTAATCACTTTCTCTCTGTAACTCCTCTCTAAATTACTTGTCTCTCAGTTACTCCTCTTCTAATCACTTTCTCTCTGTAACTCCTCTCTAAATTACTTGTCTCTCAGTTACTCCTCTTCTAATCACTTTCTCTCTGTAACTCCTCTCTAAATTACTTGTCGCTCAGTGGGTGGACGCAGTCTAAACAGCTAGTTATACAACAGAAAGTTTGTGGTGGCACATCAGACTTCTGGGGTAGCCAGTACCACCCCCGCATCTGTCACGTCTCCACACTTCTGTCTTATAGTAACACTATTGTGAACCTAAGCCCCGCACACTCATCACAGATAATACTTACTGTCCTGAAACTGATTGCAGTTGAAAGGCCTGTGTGATGCTGACAGCAGTTCACTTTTGAACCATGAGACAACTGTTGCTGAATTGATTTGCTCATTGTTGTTTTCGTTAGAAACATTAAAACGTTGAGCTATGAAAGGGGAAGCGGCTTGCGCTTTTTCATAACAATAGTGTCTGGAGATCATCACGGCTACATTTACAAACTGGAGGTCTTATTTTTTTCTGCCATGTTTTCATTGCTGTAACTTCATGTGCTCTTAATCAAATGTGTTTGGCATGTACGTCTCGTATTGGGATGCAGTCATCTTGGCAGAATTCATCCTTAATTGACACAGTCTGTGTGTGTGCTCGAGTGCATGGCTACGTGTATGTTGACCCACGTGCCTGTACCCGATGCACTGCTCTAATCTTCGGTAAAAGCAGCTCTGGGCTGGATCCATGGTCTGTACATTTATTATTTTAGCTGACTTCATTAACGTGTTACACGTGGGCTGCATTAATCATTATGCGCATGCACGAAGGTCGTAGGGCACCTGCAAGATCTATGAGGTGAGTAAGTTCTCTGTAAGAACCTTCTGGTGTAAATTCAAGGCGGAGCTTCAACCCCTGAACTCTTCTGAGCTCAAGTCTGTCGTGAAGTGACCTGTCACAGGTCCAGGTAAAGATTTCTGACAAGTAGGAAAATGGAAACACATGAAGCCACGCTCCTCTGTTGATCTCCCTTATTTCTGAAGATTCTGTGGTATTCGTGAAGAGAGCTTTTTGGCATTTTTTGAGGGTGCACGCTGTTCAAATACACAGTCTGTTCCTCTCTCTTGTTGTTGTTTCCATTATGTCTCAGCTTCTCTATTCATTCCTCAGATTCCAAATGGTGCAACTAGCTAAGACGCTTGCATGCTATCACTGGGATCCAAATTCAAGTGATTCAACTGAGAGTCCAAAAGAACACAACTGGCCCTACTGTTCCCAAACTAAGGATAGCACAGTTCCTCTTTCCATAGCAATCCAACACTTCACTGAAAGAGAAATATGGCTCTGCAACTTTACATATATATATACAGGGGTTGGACAATGAAACTGAAACACCTGGTTTTAGACCACAATCATTTATTAGTATGGTGTAGGGCCTCCTTTTGCAGCCAATACAGCGTCAGTTCGTCTTGGGAATGACATATACTGCGTCCTGCACAGTGGTCAGAGGGATTTTAAGCCATTCTTCTTGCAGGATAGTGGCCAGGTCACTACGTGATGCTGGTGGAGGTTCGTCCTTCTTGGTGGTATGCTGACATTACCCTGGATACCGTGGCTCTTGATACATCACAAAGACTTGCTGTCTTGGTCACAGATGCGCCAGCAAGACGTGCACCAACAATCTGTCCTCTTTTGAACTCTGGTATGTCACCCATAATGTTGTGTGCATTGCAGTATTTTGAGCAGAACTGTGCTCTTACCTGCTAACTGAACCTTCACACTCTGCTCTTACTGGTGCAATGTGCAGTTTTGAAGATTGGCCACCAGGCTGGTCCAATTTAGCCATGAGACCCCCACACTAAAATGAATCAATGCATATTCTACATTTCTATGTGATAAACTACTAGAGTAGGCACTGATTTTACTGGTAACAGTTTTTATTGAGCCTGTTTCGTATTGTTACTCTTATAGGACTCTATCAGTTGTCGGTTATTCTATACTCAGTGTTGCATATAACTGTAAATTTGACTTTTTATATTGCTTTTGTTTTGTTTTGCTATCTTGACCCAAAGGGGATGGGCTCCTTCTCGTGTCTCACAGTTACTTAGATCATCAGATTTCTGGTGTAGCCAGTATTACCTCTGTCATCCCCTCAACTATGCATCTGTATATCACATCCACACCTATAGTAACACTATTGTGAATGTCGCCATAGTAACAGTGACTGATTTTTTATTCAGACTTCCAAGCCTGTTTCTTATTTTTATACTCTCAAGTATCAGGTGTTGATCCAAAGAAGATGGTTTCCTGTCAAGGTTTCTTCCTGTTGCCCCAAGGGAGTTTTTCCTTGGCTTGCTCACTAAGGGCTTGGGCCTAGATTCTCTGTAAAGCTGCTTTGTGACAACTATATTCACAATTAGGCTTTAAGCTGAATTATTTACTAAGGTAGCACCTAAAACTGCAATATAAAACTTAAAATATGATACATGCACATTTGATAGTATTAATCTCAATGTGGAATAAACATTGTATGCCACCGTTAGCTTGCTGCTAAAATACACTGGCAATCCCACACAGGCAGAATCCCTTAACTAAAAAACCAAAAAACTCCAGAGGTGAGTGGTTGTGATGAAAAAGATAGTGTGGCATGTTTTGGGCAGGACTTTTTTGCGGATTTGTTCTGCTGGGGATTCTCAGTGTTAAGAGTGGCATTGGGAGCTGGGACTTCTTCAACACAAAACCGAAATGGGGAGCTCCTGAGATTTGTGAACAAGCCATGGGCTCTTCCTGTTTTTGGGGGAGGACCTAGGCTATTAGCATTCTGACCAAGTGTGAGTCAAACTGTGGCCGAATACAGCACCAACTTGTACATCGTTGTGTTTCTATGCTTATCAAGTAGTGGTAATCGCTACAAGGCTTCAGAAGTGAAGGTTTTAAGTCTGTTATGATAACATATGTTATCATATGTTGGTACGAGTTGGATAGCTAGCAAGTGCAGATGTACCATTAGTTACTAATAAATTTGCTCCATTTACCCTGGTCTTACAGAGGGGTTGAAGGAGTACTGGAAATCGTTAAGTAAGTAAACACTCGACTCATCAAAACAGACAAAACTCCATTAACAGTCAAAATTCAGAGTACATTCCTCAATTAACAACATACTTTTCATGCTAGTCTTGCTGCCCACCATCTTCATTACCTTCCATTAACAGCCTCTACCAACAGTACACATTACATTAACAGTCTTCTCACTGTATAAATTCACTGACAGCTGTATACAATATCCCCTTCATTAAATCATTCACAAAACCAGCAAATGATCTGGCTTTGATTTTCTGTATTGTGATATATTTCAGTAATACCACACTAATTGCTTCATGCACAAGCAGACATTCATTTTTCCTTTATTTGACAGTTAAAGTTAAACAGCTAAGCAGCTTCTCACACTGTTAAATACACACGGGCCGAAAGAGAGAGCGAGAGAGATGGAGAGTGGAGCCAGGTTGCGCTCTGTGATGAGTTAGGTCTCTGATGCTGTACTATTATCTGTTAGGTGAGATCGAGGAGTAAATGTGCTGACAGTCCAGATGCCCAGTAACTGAACTCAGACTGAGAAATCACACCTTCTAAACTGGGACTGATGCCCTGGCAGTGGTGGACAGTAAGGTGGTAAATGTAATTGGTTACTGTTTCTAACTCTAATACTCCACTACATTATGGCCAAATCTGTTCATCCGTTTGGCTTGTGTGCTACAAGCGTAACATGTCCAAACGAAAGAAGAGTGAAGTGAGCCTACCAATCAGGATTCAGCGGCCACTTTGTTTTAAGTTTGTTTTGACCTGTTGGAGAGAGCTTGGTTCTAGCTAATGGAGTTCTGTTCTCCTTCAGTGTTTTGTGCTTATGATCATTGTAATAGACATCAGTGTCAGCCTAACCAATGACCTTCTATTAAAAGACTGATGGACTGAGAGACACCAGTGTGTCTTCACCTAAAACGAGTTGAGTCTGGTTTCAGAAATGATAACAGGGCATTAGAGCCATAATAAAGCATGCTACGTTTACTGTGCATACGCCCGCAACAAAAGAACTTCATAGCCTACTGCAGTCTGATCGGATGACCATAGTGAACTTTTCTGAGGCCGCCTCGAAACAGTGATTAGCTTGAATTAGCTGGCTACACTGCAGCTCCTTTATTCCTTGAGTGATTCCTTGAAGAGTGGAGATCCCAGCATGTTTCAGGAGGCAGATTTATTAGCTGGTAATGATGCAGTTTTCTTTAGTTCATTTGTAAACAAATGAAGATGGCCGATTGGATGAAGTGTGTTCATCATGTGTGCTGGTGAGGTTATCCTTTTTCCTGTCTACAGTAAACTGGACACCACTGCAGCTCGACTGGGAGCTGCTCAAATCTGCTTCCTTCTAATTAGTTTATAAGCTGAGATGCTCTTGATTTTTTTTGATGTGTAATGTTAATAAACGTTTAAGTACGGGGACAAGAGGAAATATGCTAACTGTTATTCACCTCTGTGTTGACATACGCAGGCTAGCTAGCTCCTTTTACATAGTGCAAAACTAAAAGAACACAACAACCTGTCCAGTGTGTTTCCTGCCTTCCCCCCATGAGGGCTGGGATGAGCTGATAAGCAGCATAAAGTAGTGAGAGGGTAAAATATTACATTAAATTAGTGACGGTGATGGAGAGAGACTGTTCTAATGAGCCAGACATTTGATAAACCAATGCAGATCAACATGTCTAATTTCTTAGCTAGCAAGCTCATTTCAAATCTTTAAGATTTATCTTACTGCCTCATTTAACAGCTCAAATGCAGTCTTTTACAATGTCACACTATCCTCAGCAGGGACACTTCTATAGAGAGAACAAAAACAAAATATTCCTAATAGAAGAATAACAGAAAATAGTGCATTGTTTATATGTGTGCATGTCTGTTCAATAATATTAAAGTTGTACTGTTAAATAATTTGGAAACTAAATAAAAAAGTAAAAAAAAAAAAAGACAGACAGAAAGAAATAATAATAATTAATAATAACAATAATAAGAAGAATAAGAATAGGTTACACTTATATAGCGCCTATCACACTTTACAATTGAAGGGGTGGGGGAGGCAGAAAGAAAGAAAGAAAGAAAGAAAGAAAGAAAGAAAAGAAAGAAGAAAAAAAGAAAAGAAAGAAAGAAAGAACAAAAGAGAAAGGAGAAAGAAAGAAAGAAAGAAAGAAAGAAAGAAAGAAAGAAAGAAAGAAAGAAAAAGAACAAAAGAAAGAGAAAGGAGAAAGAAAGAAAAAAAGGAGAAAGAAAGAAAGAGAAAGGAGAAAGAAAGAAAGAAAGAAAGAAAGAAAGAAAGAAAGAATAAAAGAAAGAGAAAGGAGAAAGAAAGAAAGAAAGAAAGAAAGAAAGAACGAAAGAACGAAAGAAAGAGAAAGAAAGAAAGAACAAAAGAAAGAAAAAGAAAGAAAGAAAGAAAGAAAGAAAGAAAGAACAAAAGAAAGAGAAATGAGAAAGAAAGAAAGAAAGAACAAAAGAAAGAGAAAGGAGAAAGAAAGAAAGAAAGAACAAAAGAAAGAGAAAGGAGAAAGAAAGAAAGAACAAAAGAAAGAGAAAGAAAGAAAGAAAGAGAAAGAAAGAAAGAAAGAAAGAAAGAAAGAAAGAAAGAAAGAAAGAGAAAGAAAGAAAGAAAGAAAGAAAGAACAAAAGAACAAAAGAAAGAGAAAGGAGAAAGAAAGAAAGAAAGAAAGAAAGAAAGAAAGAAAGAACAAAAGAAAGAGAAAGAAAGAAAGAAAGAAAGAAAGAAAGAAAGAAAGAAAGAACAAAAGAAAGAGAAAGAAAGAAAGAAAGAACAAAAGAAAGAGAAAGAAAGAAAGAAAGAAAGAAATGCTCCTGATGATAAGCATAAAGCCAGTGCAGTGGACAGTGGGCTCACAGTGCTATTACTTACTACCTGGGTTTTAGTGTCTCACAGGTCAAATTTGCATAATAGAATAATAAGCACAGATGGAACAATTGATAACAAGTGCAAGTTCAGTTGGTCGTGTCCAGACTTTTGACTGAACAAGCTGTTTCTCAATAGGATGAATGAGATTTGTGCCAGCGCTCTGTAAAGCTGGTCAAACCTCAACAGCAGCTGAGGAAAGAATGCAGAGCATGTTATGGGAATGGGGGGATAGAGCCATGCAATGGAGGAGAGAAAGCAGGTGTGAACAGGCAATGACTCCTTTTATCTTTTTTATATTTTGTCTCACTCAGAGCTGTCTGTGTGGTACAGAGAGCTGAGATTCTGTTCTACCTGAAGAGTCAGATGCTCATGTATGGGCTCCTTGCTCTGGCTTCTTTAAAAGGTAAGGAACTGAAAAGACTGATTGTTCTGAAGTAGCTCAACAAACACAAAACCAAGTGCATGCAAACATTTGCAAGGAAAGTTGGAACTGACAGCGTGGGGTCTGCTGTGCCTCACAGGCCACAAAAATAACCACACACAAATTGCTTTGGTAAGATACAGCAGATTTGATATTGTGTTTCGTGACACAGTGCAGGTACAGATTTGAATATTCCATGCGAGTTTGTTTACAGCATTTTTGTGTCTGGACTGAACCAGGAGAAGGTCAGGTTATTATTGTTATTCCTTAGATTTTTCCAGAGTGTCTGTGAAATTTACTGGATCATTTGAAGCAATCAGATCAAAGTTGTAACTACTGAAAGGATACCATTCATCAAACGTGTCATGCTCCTTAGAATTTTACCAGTGCTACGAATTCAGTCTACTTCTCAGGGTTGACTTCAGTAAGCCCAGCACTTCCAGGAAGGGAATGGAAGACAAAACAAAAACACCATACCATCCCTGGCTTCTTCATCCCACCATTTCCCTTTAATGTCATCCACTACTACACCCACCAAACAACACTGAATAACTGTGCACAGATAGTAACTAGCCCAACCACAGTTATTAGCATCAAATAGCACAAAACAAGCTACTAACTGCACTCCAATCAAACCACACTGGCTTAGCTCCCAAACCTCGGACTCATTCCCTAACATCCTGCAGCCCACAGAGTAACCGTAAACGTCCCACACCAGTCTACTGTAGTAAAATTTCACACATTAAACTTGATGAAATCACAAACCGTCAGCCGTTTACTAAAATACAGACTGAACCGCAAACCCACCGCAGACACCCCACACATTACATCCCACAACTCATTTCACCTCACATCCAGAAATTCCCACTTAAAAAGGCCGATTCCCATAAACACGTATCCATCCAAACAGGAATGTTCACCCTGCAATCCTAAAACAGCTAGTGATAAATGAAGGCTAATTGAAAGCAACAAACACCATGCTAACACGCATTTATTTAGCATTAACAATGCTAGCATGTTTAGTAAACAACAAGCTGGGCCTGCTTATTCACTCTCCACAGCCCTAGACAACATCCTAAACCCAAAGCCTAATAAACTACTAACCCTTCATCTACAAACATCTACAGATAAATTACCCCAGGGATTAAACTAGCAGTAGAAACTAAATGCTACATCTAAACCTGCCCTGTCCACCCATTCCATGCTGGGGTATGTTAGTCTGGTGCTGGTATAGCTGGCCACTCAGGGTGGTCAAACCTGCATCAAACAACACATCATGGCGAGCAGCCAAATAACGTCTATTGCTGCTGACCAGCACACCAGTATCCAAAACACCACAGGTTGTAACGTTGACTGCTATGGAGAGTCATGGTGCTGTATTAACCAGATACTGGCCACTGCTTCATCTAATACCGTCAGTCATCAGCTGCAGACTGATTCTCAGTTTTTCCTGCTATACACACATACAGTCAAAACCTCTGGAGGATCTTATTTACAGATAATTGCATAATATTTACAGAAAATTGCACATTTATTCTTTATTGCACATGGGGAATGGAAAACTATTGCACATTGTTAGCATTGCACATTATGCTACATAGAAAACAACTCTATTTCCTGTGAGTGTGTGTAGTTAAGTGTGAGTGTGTGTGGTCCTCTGGGAGCAGCGCTGGTTGTAGAGTCTAACAGCAGCAGGAAGGAAGGACCTTCGATACCGCTCCTTCACACACTTGGGGTGAAGCAGCCTGTCGCTGAAGAAGCTGCCCAATGCTACCAGAGTCTCATGCACGGGGTGGGAGTCATTCTCCGGCATGGATGCCAGCTTGGCTAACATCCTCCTGTCTCCCACCACCTGCACTGGGTCTAAGGGGCTTCCCAGGACAGAACCACCCCTCTTTAACAGCTTGTCCAGTCTCTTCCTGTCTGCCGTCGAGATGCTGCTGCCCCAGCAGACCACTCCGTAAAAGATGGCAGATGCCACCACTGTATCGAAGAAGGTCCTCAGGAGGGCTCCCTGCACTCCAAATGACCTCAGTCTCCTCAGTAGGTATTATTACAGTTATTTTCACCTTGCTCTGCTGATGGTGTTTTACCAATGCCACCTTGACCACCCCACTGTGTACTGACCCTTTTCACACCTCACTGGAAGAGCTCTTGGTAGGAGAACATTACTTGAACATTTTCATATCAGTGTTAAGTACTTCACTCAATCATTTTTATAAAACGGTTGGTAGTTCGGTGGAGCAGTTTTGGTTTACAGAAATAAGCAAGCTTGACTAGGTCTACATTATAAAAGGACTGCTGGTGCTGCTTTAGCGCTGGAAGGGTAAATTATAGAAAAGAAAAAACTTTCTGTGATCAAAAAAGTAAAAATTGGTGGTGAAGTTGGTGACATGTGGATTGGTGCAGGGCTCTGTGATTGAACAGATCAGTAAGTTTCAAAGCTTTTTTACTGTTTTTTGCAGCATAGACATGTCGACATATCAACTTTACTGCTCAGAGA
This sequence comes from Prochilodus magdalenae, assembly GCA_024036415.1. Classification (NCBI taxonomy): domain Eukaryota; kingdom Metazoa; phylum Chordata; class Actinopteri; order Characiformes; family Prochilodontidae; genus Prochilodus; species Prochilodus magdalenae. The sequence goes on along the minus strand of JAMWET010006979.1, from coordinate 671,644 downwards.
TGACACTAGCTTGACGTTGACTTGCCACTGATCACATGCTATTTAACACTAACAACATGGATGCCTCAGAGAAGGCAACAGAGAAGCCTTCTGGGTCCATTTCTCCAATTTCCAGAAGGCTGACAATGCAAATCCAGAGCTCGTTGGAAAGGGCACATCACATTCTATTAAACTCTGAGTGTTGGCTTATCCACTGATCATCCACTGATCTGCAGTGCTTCAAAACTAAGATAGTGAATGTTGTTATGTCTGCTTTCTCATAGATCACAATTAACCGTCATGTCTCATTGGAGAGGGAGCATGACTATAATCCCGTAAAGTCTGACGCTGGTATCTCTTAATTTGTCCCGCCATGGCACTTTAAACGTCTCTGGCTTTCCGGATCTTTGGATTTTTGAAGATGCTTGTTGCAAAGCATTCCCTTCTCTTCTGGTTTTACGCAGTTGGCCAACATAGAAATGTGAAGTTAAATCACAGATAATGAGAAATAGCTTACTTTACTGCTCAGGCTGTACCATACTGACTCTAGTCTAATAAACATTCGACATCTTTAAACAGTAGCTAACCTCTCTGGATAACTCTCTGGATTATTAAACTTATTTTCATAAATAAATTCTCAAAGAAAAGCTTGTACACTTTGTAACCAAACAAACTGTCGTTCAGTTCCTTAATAGGAGCAAGTCCACTGCACCACAAACCTTATCTACCTTGATCTTTGTAAACGCTGCCGCTCCTCTAGTGGTTTCCCTAATACACTGACCTTCTCAGTGCCAAATACAAAAGTGCGAAAACAGTCTATTACAGAGGTGCTCAGTGCTGGTCCTGGAGGTCTGCCATACTAGAGAGTTTAGATCCAACAAACCTGGCCCTAATGAAGGCCTTGATGGTGTGTTAGATTAAGGTCAGAACTAAGCTCAGTAGGATTGTAGATCTCCAACACCATGAATGGACACCCCTGGTGTATGCGAAAAATCTCCTTTTCACCAAATTAGCACAACACAATACTGGATGTGTCGATATAATCTATAAATATGTTTATTCTGTTTGGACCTTGGACTTTGAACAATCAATTTAACACAGCTGGATATAACTTTTTACTACTATGGGCTTTACGTCTACATTATAACCCACATGACCTGGAAACCTAAACCCAACAGCAGGCCCAGCTGTCCAGCCATCCACTGTCACAACAACACTGTAACACAATGAATGACTGCCACACAAGGCAACCCTGAACCCATATCCCATGTCCACAAACGTCTGCTAATGTGTGTTTGTGTATGTGTGTGTGTGGGTGTGTGGAAAAGGAGTTGAGTGAAAACACTTCCAGGTACTGAGTGAGCGGGGAGTAGAGCTAATTAAACACAGGAAAAGTTCCACCACCTGTCATCACCGGCTGGTTCAACACTCCCACTCACTGAGGGTAATGTGCCTGAGAACACCCTGGATAGGTCCGTTACACCGTGTACATTATGTGTTAGAAACTGTATCTCCTTTTAGCAGCAGATATGAGGTAACTCACTCCCGCATTTTCACTACTGGACTTTCCCTGTAAAAAACACTAATGGATGTGTTTCTGAGTCTGCCTAGTCTGGCGATGCTCACAAACTCATTTTCATATACATATACATTTAAAATTAAGCAGATCAAATATACAACCCTGTGCACCTGTATGGTGAAACATCACGTTTATACACAAGTTTACACAGTGTTTTTCTATATCTAGTACTCAGAACCGTGGCTTCTGACCAGGCCACTTGTTTAGGGAGGGCACGGCTAGGCCTAAGCCTTAGAAGCCTCCAAAGTAGGATGATAGCAGTTAGGTTGCCAGGAAAGATATGTTCATACTTAGTATAACATTAACTTTAATAATTTCATTAGTTCTCAATGAATCTAGTTATTTCTTCAAGATCACAACTTGCTTATGATCTCAAGACCAGAAAAGTTGTTTTCTCTAGATCTAGATCATCAGACAAATAAGAGAATTCATGACTAGAACAGGGCATTTGTGGACTTGCCTTTTAATACATCAGCATTTTAGTCACTCCCTTTAATTTTAATAAAGCTAATGCTGCTAAGGGTTTTAGACTGTAGATGAAAACTTGAACAAGCTTGTCCTGATTTCACATGATCTGGTAGCCATGGGGTTCCATATTCTAGCCAGCTCTACCTATATATTTAGTGAGGGGGGGTCATTTTACTGATTACCTAATATAACGTTATTGCAACCTAATACCCAGGGGTTACTAAATTAACACAAGTGAAAATTTTGAATTATTCTTTTTAAAGGCACATAGAAATGCTTTTAACATAAACACTGGTTTTGAGCACCAGGAGCAGTGAAAATGGTGCCACATTCACTAACAGTAATTATAAACAGAGGCCCTTCTAAAAACTCAGGCATGGCTAGGCATGTGTGCTAAGATGTCTGGATTCATTTTAGCACAATGTGCTTGAACTTTGTTAATCGCATTTGCAATGTCATTTGTAGATGCTGTCTTAACTCTATGAGCATCCGCAGAGTTTAAGAAGGAAATGATGATTGTCATATTTACACATTTAAACACTATAGTGACAAAAGTTTGCACTGGTGATGGGGTAGGCCTCACCTTACCACATCACACCTTGCAATCATCGAATTAAGGTGTTTCATAGCAGTCTCATTGCCACAGATGTATTGCAGCCTTGCAGTCAGCCTTTTTGAGAAATAATGTGTCATTATAAAGAGCTTACTGAATTTGAGTGTGGTACTGTAACAGGGTCCCACCATGGCAGCGGGTCAGTTTGTGAAATGTCTTCCCTCCTAGATATTTCACCATGAACTAGGAGTGGTATTACTGAAAAGTGGAATTGTTCAGAAACCACAGCAACTCAGCCATGAAGAGGCAGACCACATAAACTTACCAAGCAGAGTGCTGAGGCGCGTAGTGAGTGCGTAAAAGTCACCAACGCTTTGCTGACTCAATAATTACAAACCTCCAAACCCAGTCTGGCATTAACATCAGCATAAACTGTGCATCAGGAGCTTCGTGGCATGGGCTCAGTAGCAGCATGCAAGCCTTACATCACCAAGCATAATGCCAAGTGTCGAATGGAGTGGTATAAACCTGAAACGTAGAAACGTGTTCTGTGAAGTGCCACACTTCTCTATCTGGAAGTCTGATGGAGGAGTCTAAGTTTGGCGAATGCCAGAACACTACCTGCCTCAGTGCATTGCGCCAACTGTAAAGTTTGGTGGAGGTAGGATAACGCTATAGAGCCAAGGCTTCTCAGTGAAGGTAAATCCTAATGCTTCAGCATTACTATGCTCCCAACTTTGTGCAGTTTGGCCAACAGGTTCAATCATGACTGTGCTCCAGTTCACAAAGCAAGGACCTTAAAGGCACGGTTAGGTGAGTTTGGTGTGGAAGAACTTAACTAGCCCACACAGAGCCTTGACCTTAACCCCATCCAACACCTTTGGGATGAAATAGAACAGAGACTGCAAGCTAGACTCTTTAGTCTAACTCCAAAATCTCATTGAAAGCCTCCCAGAAGTACAGAAGCTGTTACAGCATCAACGAGGGGAACCCACTCAATATTAATTCCTATGGATTTTGAAAAGCTCCTGTAGGTGTAGTGTCCCAGTACTGTTATTCATATAGTGAATCAACGCACTGCTGAATAAACAAGCTTTCAGTCGGATTTGTTTGCTGCTGTAGATTCAGGCAAGGTGTGAAATCTGGGTAAACGCATTATTTCAATCCCTTTAGTAAAAAATTCCACTGACTGTATTGGGCTTTAATGTAACCCTGCCAGAGATCACCCCTGATTTCATCACGGGCCTGTAGTATCCTCATCACACAGCTCCATTACCTGCATTCCATCCATACGCAACCTACAGACCAGGAGAAAGCAAAGCAAGCAGACAGGAAAGTTTTATTCAACTGTTCATGCACAACCATGAAGTCAGACAGAAATGGAAAGCAGCAGGCAAAAGAGCTTAGGCATGTGATCTCTGTGTGACTGTTTTTATAGCCCATTTATAAGTTTAAGGTCATAACCAATCATCATTTATACAGAGCCAGAAACCACATAAGCAAGTCTGTTTGAGATTACTTATCAAGTTGACAGGGTTTGATGATGATGCATTGATTTAGGCAGTTTGTACAATAACTGGTGGTGTAAAAACTCTTCCAGTTAGCTACATCAGCCTACAAGCTCCAGTGCCAAACTAAAGAATCAAACTTCAGACAGCATATACGGATGGGTTACATTTGGGGTAGATAGTAATCTGGGAATATTGCTTGATTGCTTGATTTGTTGAGTGACTGATTGATCGATCGAGTGAGTGAGTGAGTGAGTGAGTGAGTGAGTGACTGATTGATTGAGTTACTGATTGATTGATTGAGTTACTGAATATCTGACTGACTTATTGATTGATTTACTGGTTGGTTGGGTGACTGATTGGTTGAGTGACTGATTGATTGAGTGACTGATTGATTGATTGATTGATTCATTGAGTTACTGATTGGTTGAGTGACTGATTGGTTGAGTGACTGATTGAGTGATTATTTGCATGACTGCATGATTGAGTGACTGATTGAGTCAGTGAGTGAGTAAGTGACTGATTGGTTGAGTTATTAATTGATTGAGTGACTGATTGATTGAGTGAGTGAGTGAGTGACTGAGTTACTAATTGGTTGAGTGACTGACTGAGTGACTGATTGGTTAAGTGAGTGAGTGATGGATTGAGTGAGTGGTTGATTGCATAACTGCTTGATTGACTGCTTGATTGAGTGAGTGAGTGAGTGACTGATTGATTGAGTGACTGATTGGTTGAGTGAGTGAGTGACTGAGTGGTTGATTGTATGACTGCTTGATTGAGTCAGTGTGTGAGTAAGTGACTGATTGATTAAGTTACTGATTGACTGAGTGAATACATGGCTGATTGATTGGTTGAGTTACTAATTGATTGAATTACTGATGGATTGAGTGACTGGGTGAGTTAGTGATTGATTGATTGACTGAGTTACTGATTGACTGATTGAGTGACTGGGTGAGTTAGTGATTGATTGATTGACTGAGTTACTGATTGACTGATTGAGTGACTGGGTGAGTTAGTAATTGATTGAGTTACTGATTGACTGGTTGAGTGACTGGGTGAGTTAGTAATTGATTGATTGACTGAGTTACTGATTGACTGATTGAGTGACTGGGTGAGTTAGTGATTGATTGATTGACTGAGTTACTGATTGACTGATTGAGTGACTGGGTGAGTTAGTGATTGATTGATTGACTGAGTTACTGATTGACTGATTGAGTGACTGGGTGAGTTAGTGATTGATTGATTGACTGAGTTACTGATTGACTGATTGAGTGACTGGGTGAGTTAGTGATTGATTGATTGACTGAGTTACTGATTGACTGATTGAGTGACTGGGTGAGTTAGTGATTGATTGATTTTTTCCAACACTATCACAGAACATTAGATCCTATCACATGAAACGTAGCTACAGACAGACCACATAAATATCTGTACAGCATCTTTAGATTTCTGACAGACCTTCAGTGTTTAGATAAAAACTAGAGGAAAAGAAACACTACCTTACAGTCCTTGGGATTGGACTGTTGTGGGCATCATGTGGGCATTATGGACAATTACACAAGATGGTTAGGTCACAACCACTGAAGGCAGATAGCAGTGTAGGCAAAATGTTTTTCGAGCTATTAAATAGGGTGTGCTGTGGCTAACACACGAGTCTGTGTTTATGTCCAGTGCGTGTTTACGTTACTCCTCTAAAGTACTGCGTAAAGCTGAACTGGCTTGTAAAAGATATTTGTTTTCATCTGTTTATAGGGAACCTAAACCACACGACCAATGCCAGCCTTATAAAACCGCCCTCTTGGGCAGCTATCTTGACATTGTTTTCCCCCCGAAGCGTAATAGCTTAGCACAGCTTTGCGGGAACAACATACCATCTCGTGGCCTGCAAAAGCCATTAAAGCATGCAGGCAGGACCTTGAAGAAGTGGCGACATTGGGTTATGCTTGAAAGCACATGTTGAGAGCTCTTGTATCCATGGAACGTTTTAGGATTATGGATGTTAACAAAGGACCTGCAGAAGTCTGTGATGTCATAGGTACTTTTCCTCCTCGTGCTATGAGAAAAGCCACAACAAAACATGAGAAAGCGAGCGCTGTTTACTACCACCATTGTGGGGGAAAGGTTTCAAATCATCATCTGTGGCTGATTTGAGTGTAGTAGTGTAGATTTTTAAATACAGGGGAGTTTTTGGCAGATGCACTGAGTGGCAAGCTTAAAACAATATTTAGACGAAACCGTCTCATTTAAAGTCAGTCTGGAATCAGATTTTTACCTCGTTAGTTCATGTCCCTCGTCATGTCAGGCGTATTTCATCATATCACTTGCAACACAAAATTCTTGTTTCTCTGTAATCTTTCGTTACAGTGGTGTGACTATTGCCTGCCACTAAACGACTTCCAACATTTGATTACGATACTGGCTGGGCCACTTTTCATTTTCATGTTTCAGAAGAGCTACCTTTGGTTCCCTAAAGAACTTTTCAGTGGATGGTTCTTTGGAAAATGGTTCTTTCTGTAAACGTGAGGAACCTTTTTTTAAACTGGAAAAGGCTGAGAGGTTCTAGGGAGAGCGTCTAATTTGGTTTCAATTGCTGCATAACAAATTTGCACTTGAGCTTTAGATCATGGACTGATGACCAGACTTTTGCTGGAGGTTCTTGTAGAGAGCAGAATTTCCATTTTGGATTTTTTACTCCACTACATTTCAAACTCAACTACAATATGCAAAATCTATTGTTTCTTAACAATAGATAAACACACAACATGTCAAAATGAACGAGTGAAGTAAGCCCACCAATCAGGGTACAGCGGTCACTTTGTTTTGACCTGTAGGACACACTAGATTCTACCTAATTCAAGCTGTTCTTCTTCAGTGTTTTGTACTAATGATCATTAAAACAGATCATTTGAATTTAGTGCCAGACTAACTAATGACCATCTATTAAAAGACTGGTGGACCAAGAGAGACACTGGAGTCTCTTCACCCAACATGAGTTGATTAAGAGTCTTGTTCCAGAGATGTTAATGTGACATTAGAGCCATAATAAATCCTGCTAGTTTCCTTTTGAAGTACATTTGAAGGTAAATACTTTAGTGCTATTACTCAGGGTCTAAAGAGAGGAACTTCTACTTTTACTGAAGGAGTGTTTCTATTTTAACCCATAAGAGCCCACAGTGACGTATGTATCACAAGCCTTTTAAACGTCTGTAAAGTTCTTTATACAGCTTTATCCTTCACCTTAACACATGGAGTCTCTGAGTGACCAATACCGAACATCCTGGATGCAGTCACATGACAGTTGGTGAACATATGACCTCATTTAGAAAATGGTGATGTGCCTGGTTAGTGCAGTTAGAGACAAAACCAGCTCATTTTATTCCAGTCTTATTTTTGTACCTATAAGATTTCAACCCATTTAAGAGCTCTAGTGTTCATATACCCATATTCCATATCACACATACCCATATTCTATATTACACATACCCATAATCTATATCACATATACCCATATTCTATATTATATATACCCATATTCTATATTACACATACCCATATTCTATATCACATATACCCATATTCTATATTATATATACCCATATTCTATATTACACATACCCATATTCTATATTACATATACCCATATTCTATATTACACATACCCATATTCTATATTACATATACCCATATTCTATATTACATATACCCATATTCTATATTATATATACCCATATTCTATATCACATATACCCATATTCTATATTACACATACCCATATTCTATATTACACATACCCATATTCTATATTACACATACCCATATTCTATATCACATATACCCATATTCTATATTACATATACCCATATTCTATATTATATATACCCATATTCTATATTACACATACCCATATTCTACATCACACATACCCATATTCTATATTACACATACCCATATTCTATATTACACATACCCATATTCTATATTATATATACCCATATTCTATACTACACATACCCATATTCTATATTACATATACCCATATTCTATATTATATATACCCATATTCTATATTACACATACCCATATTCTATATCACATATACCCATATTCTATATTATATATACCCATATTCTATATTACATATACCCATATTCTATATTACATATACACCCATATTCTATATTATATATACACCCATATTCTATATTACATATACCCATATTCTATATTATATATACACCCATATTCTATATTACATATACCCATATTCTATATTATATATACACCCATATTCTATATTATATATACCCATATTCTATATTACATATACCCATATTCAATATCACATATATACACCCATATTCTATATTACATATACCCATATTCTATATCACATATATACACCCATATTCTATATTACATATACCCATATTCTATATTACATATACCCATATTCTATATTACATATACCTATTCTGATGCCATTTCTAGAACACCATGATGGAATTCCAGTTATGAAATTGTTGTTGTTGTGACACGTGCTACCGGTATTATGACTCTATAATACTTACATAAGACACCATGTGACCTCTTTGTCACAATAAGACTGATCCTTTATGATCTTATGACTGTCGCTTCATTATTTTCCCTTAACAGGAAACAGGTCTGGGCTCTTATGCATTAACTCAACTACACAGGACCCAAGGCAGCAAAGCATCCCTATCCCATCACACTACCGCCACCATGTTTGACTGTTTGTATATTGTCTGTGTGGAATGCTGTGTTAGTTTAACACCAGATGTAATGGGTCACCCTCTTCCAAAATGTTCCACATTTGACCCAACAGTCCATAGAATGTTATTCCAAAAAGCTAGAGGTTCCTCAGAGGGAGACTAGCTCTGGAGTTCCTCTTGGTTAGCACTGGTTTTAGACTGCATATTTTCTATGGATGCCATTTCACAACCAGTCTCTTTCTAATAGTGGACCCTCGATTGCTGACCTTATCTGAAGTTATTTCCTAATCTGAAGTAAATTCCCTAGATGTTAATCTGAGTTCCTTTGTGGCCTCCTGAATGAGTTGTTGCTGGGCTCTTAGAGGAATGTTGGTGGGCTGGCCCCTTCTGAGAAGATTCACCAGCCTTCCAGGTTTTCTCTGTTTGGTGTCAAATACTTTTTTACAACACTGCACTGAGATCTCTAAATATGGACAAATATATGGACCAGGTTCTGGCTCATAACGGCTGCCACTACTGTTTTCATGTGGGACACTTTTATCCACTTTATAGATGACAGTATGTCCTACAGTGACAGAAACCATATAAGCAAATTACTTTGAGATAACTTTGCCACACAGGTTTGGGGAAGCATGATTTAGACATGTATGGTGACACTGTATAGAATATAAGCTTCCATTAGTCACCCAGCTGAACTACTCCTTTAATAACTGGTTAGGGATGCTGGTAGGGATGCTTTCCACTCTGACTCGGGCTGTTGTGTTGATAGCATCTTTTGCAAGCAAAGTATGCCTCGGAAAAGAGTTCAAAGGCATTTGGAGAAGTTGGAAAAGGGGGTCACTTTGTAGGGTTCCAGGAAGTGGGTTGGTGTAATCGATACCAGTCATGCGGATATTACCATAGCACGCTGTTGGCAGCAGTGTAGAGAAGAAGGCATGCACCACTGACATGAAGGGTCTGGGAGACCTACTTAAACAGCTTGGAGAGAGAACCAACGAACTGTCCAACATGCAATTCGTTGGAGCGACCCAAGGGCACCATGGCGCATGACTTGCACACATACGACTGCCTATAACACCATGTCAGCGTTGCCAAAGATTGCAGTGGTGTCATGCCAGACTGTCATGAGGTGACTCAGAGTCCCTCGTTTGTCTTGGTGGAGACAACCAATGAATCCATGTGTGGAGGCCACGTGGTCAGCGTCACAGGACGCCATTAGGAACCTCTACAACTACATGCCGCAATGTTTGGCATGTTGAGTTGCTTGTCCGCACTACTTCTGTATGTATATCAGCTTAAATGTATCATCATTTATCATCCTGGTAATCTATATCTTCCTTCCCAATAGCACTACAGTTCCACTCTTCCTTCTGGGTGCCACCATTCTTTTGATGGTGAGTGTATATTTTTACCTATCATGACAAAAGGAGTGTATCATTTAATGCATGTCCCTCAAGGTAACCAAAAGGTTGTTTGCCAGTGTAGTGCCTTCAGATGTCCTCAAGCTACTCCTGTTTCAAAGAAGTGAGGAAAGAAATAGGCATGGGGGATCACAAGATGGTCATTTAAGGTCTGTGATCCTGATAAAAGAAGCAATTCAATGCTGTGATAAGTGTAAACAGAGAAACAGCACAACTGTAGCCTGAGGCATCACATTCAAGCTTTAGGCCATTATCATGGAATGAAGGGAATCTTTGTTTAAGCGTGTTGCCTCCAAAACAGCAGTAAATTTCGCATCTGGCCTTTTACATGGCACAAAGCCACTGGAGTTCAGAACTGGTGAATCAAAATTTGCACTAAATCTCACTGAGTGCTACAATACACTAAAAGCAGTGCTGAAATCCCACTAAAGCCCCCCAGCTTTTTTCTAAGCCCCCTACATTTTTCTGGGTCAGCCATAATAGAGAAGACGCCACAATAATTGATCAAGACTTGATACTGATTACACAGCTGCGTTGGCCACTTCTCTGATACACTTCCTTATGTTGGCTGAAATATGAATTTTTGAAATTAGCTGCCTGAACCCCCATATGCATTTGATTCCCTGTTTACTACAAACACTGGAGAAGAGGCGTGCCACATAAAACCCTATTGTCTTCATAGAGTTATGCTTTTCTGGGTACGTCATTGGTATTGTCAGTACATCAAGACCACTGAACAACTGCATTATGGAGAGCCTGAAGATATCAACAACCAACACAGAGTAACTACATAAACGGCGTAGTAACAAGCAGCTATGCCGTATGACATCCTCTCTTTTAGAAGTAGTTGGATTTTTTTCCTCCTGGTGCTTCCCAACACTTTACCTTACTTTGGTGGGCTTCGGCTGGGAGAGTACATTGCATTTTGTTGCCACGTGCCCCCACATGGCTATAGGATATTCTTCACGCATGCTTTTATTCTTCTTCTAGGCCTGGTAAAAAAAAAAGGCCAGGTATGCATGCTTAAGCCATTCAGCACGCCTACCACTGTGTTGCATCAACCTTCACTTTACACCTTTCCTTTCAGCAACATCTCATAATAGTTTGGGATTGGTTTGGTAAGCAAGTAGGCCAGATGCAGCCATCCTAGGGTAACACATGCAGGATCTGGCTTCGTGGTGTGCTCCTGAAAGGAGCATGAATGTCCCAGACAAGGCAACTCTGAAATCTGTCTTCCAGCAGTACTGGTGCCTCTGCAGATGTGCAGTTTTCCCATGCCATGGACACTAATACCACCCTCCAGCCCACCCGGGACAGATCCAGATTTTTTTTACTTCGTACTGGCAACAGTCTGGGTGGTCATTTTCTTCTTTGGCCCAGAAGACGACGATTCTATATGGAATATTCATATTTTTCCATCAAAGGGCTTCATTTGACAGACCACAGCACATGTTTCTACTGTGCATCAGTCAAGATAAGTCGATATTGTTTCCGGATGTTGTTCTGACCCTCCCACAAAGTGCTTCACGAAATTATGGTGCATAAAAACTTAATTATGCTCACATTTCAAGAGTGCTACAAGAGCCTGGCGTCCCCATTTTATGCATGTAGCCTTCAGTGCCATGTGGCAACACCATGCAGTAAAGTGTGTTTCTAATGTGGCACTGTTGTTTTCCTGGTCCATTTTGTAAGAATCTGTTCACAAGACTGTATATGATACACTCTGTATGTCATACAAATGTCTTCAAGAATTGTGCTGCTACTTTTTTTAACCATACAGCCCAAACATGTCCTATATTTGTATATTCCAGGAAACATCCCACCCTGGTCTCGTGAAAAGGCATACCACAGCGCATGCATTCCACCCCACCTGCCTCTCCAGATGGTTAATCCCAGAAGTGACCTGAGAGTCAATGCCCGGCAGGACCAAACCAACTCGTAAACCATGGGGGGAAGAGTAGAGTCAGAGTTTTATTGCTAACACCTGTCACTTATAGAGGTGCGGATCTCCTAAAGTAACACAATTAACCTGTTAAAGGAAATCTTGACTGCATCCAGCAGGGCAGTTTAATGCAAGCTTTACTGAAGCGATTATGCATGTATCCCTCATTAGGGAACACAATCAGAACTCTGCAACTCCCACCTCGCTCGTATAAGCACGTACTACATACCTACCAACAGAGTATGGATTTATATAGACTCATAGTGTAATTTACAGATAAGTGATGTCATTCTTAATGTAATCCAGCTTTGGAGGAAAGCTGCTTTGCACTCGGGAGTGTTGTTTAACTTCTGATGAAGGAGAGCTCGTCCCTTTTGGCAGTACCATATTAAGTCCAGGACACCGGTATTGTGCTAGGGACAGCATGGAAGTGTTTGGAGTCCAACATGAGTCCCAGTGAGTCTATAGATCACAGTGGCCTAGGTTTTCCCTGCTTTTGCTCCAAATGTCGTGGCTTGTGGCTTTTGTGTTTGAATCATTTAGACCTGACCTAAACCCCTGTAGATTTAGCCAACGCTAATTGGCATTTCAAATGCGAGGCCCTGCTGTTCACATCATGCTATAATGAGCAGCATAGCTAGAAGCTTAATGGTCCCAAATGGGCCTCCTATACGACTTTCAGTTAATAAGAAATGACGATATAATATGCATGTTTATTCTGTTTATAATGGTTCATCCTGCTCGTTAGGCCATGGACATACAAGAGTTATGACCATGGGAAGTGGCAAGCGCAGAGCACCATAGGCAAAGCTGGATATGCCGTAAAAGAGACTTAGGTGTATACTATATAGTTATTATAAATGAATGATTATAATGTAAAATATGAAGTATAAACTGTTTATCCTATGTGTGTTGATGGTGCCATACTGTACTGGGCTGTGGTGCTGTCCTACCGCCCTGTAGAAGTGTGCACTCACTGATGACCTGTTCGATAGCCTTTAGTAGCAACTGCCATGTTCAATAATAAAAGCTTTCAGCTAAAGTACCATGCCCCTCCACCTCCTCTACCCAACACCAGTACTTACACATTGGCTTTAACCCACGATGCTAGACCCCAGCAGCTATTATTCAAACCACCTAGATCATGGTCTGTTGTTTTAGTTCATATGAGCATGATGCTTTATTCATCTACTCTGCCATTTTTGCACACAATGCAGCAGTGAAGGCAACATCCAGGCAGGCTAAGCTCAGCCATAGCTCTTCTACAGACAGTAGAGTCAAGAACAGAATAGCTATTAGAGTTCAAGCTCATCTGACCGCAAGGAGGACCACCCTGAAGTGACTCTTCTGGTGGACTTCTGTCAGCTGAAACTGTCCATGTAATGCAACTTTCGTTCCATGGACAAAAGGGCCACTGGTTGCGTGAACTTCACGCCCATGCCAGACTGCACTGGAAGTGTCCACAAAAACAGCAGGACCAATGTTCCCCTTCTTCTTTCAGTCTCTGTCTCTCTCTTCCCCTCTCTGTCTGTCTGTGTGTGTGTGTCTGTGTGCTGAGAGGCGGTTTAGCTGTCAAACGAAGTCAAATAAATCTCTGACTCTGTATGAAGTAATTAGTTTGGTTACCAGAGGAATATATCATGGCAAGTAAAATCAGCGTTCGGGGATTTTAAGCACTTTATTGGAAACAGATAAACTAGGAAACACTGAAAATGAAAACGTTAATGCTAATTGAAAAATACTGTATATGCCCATGTTGAATGTGACGCCAAAAAAGTTGGGACAGGTTCCTGCTTACCACTGTGTTACAGCACCTTGTGTTTTTGTAAACATTTGGGAACTGAGGAAGAGCTGTTTGGAAATTGCTCATGCTTGATAGTTTCCAACTAGCCTCCTTTACTGTTAGTTTTTTTATTCATTCCATAATGCGCCAACTGTTTTCGGCATGTGAGTGTGTCACTGTGTAAGTGACCGGTCTGGACTGCAGGCAGGTTTGTTTTGCAACCTGACATGCCGCCGTAACACGTGCAGAATGTGACTTCCCATTAAGCTTTCCTGAAAAAGACGTAGTCTGGATGGCAGCACATGTTACTTCAAAACTCGTATACACTGTTGTGCAAGCCACCCATACCATGTTCACTAACCTGGCCTTGTAATTGGGCTGCATTTGTAGCATCAGGTCATTAAAGCACCTGGAATGTGAGGCCATATGTACTTCAGAGTTACTTTGGTCTGCAGCCATATATTGTATACATACCATATATAGAACAGTTTCACTGGCAGCAGTACATGCCCCTGCCATAGCACTGCCTCCAGATCTGGCTTCGAGTTGTTTCTCATCTCCATATTCTTCTTTTCCCATAATTCTGGTACAATTTGAGCTTTCGTCTGTCAATAAGACATGTTCCAGAACTGTACAGGCTTTTCAAATGTTGTTTTGGGGGGATGGTGTTTCTAGTTTGGTCATCCTGTTTCACATGTTGTGCTAAACACTCAGTATTTACTCTGGTTTATACTTTTCTTGATTGTTGGCTTTCACACAGATAGTCGGACCCCCTGGAAGGTGCTCTTGATTTGGCCAACTCTTGTTAAGGCTTTTTCTTCACCAGGGAAAGAATTCTTCTGTCATGCACCACAGTTGTTTTCCATTGTCTTCTGGGCCTTTGTGTTTCTGAGCTGACCGGCGAGCCTTTTCTTTTGCAGGATGTACCAAGCGGTTGGGTGAACATGCTGTTTTTGCTTTCTCTAGCTTGTTTTGATTTGTAATGATGACCTGCTTCGCTGGCAGTGAAGCTCGTTGGATTTCATATTGGGAGTTAACAGCAACATGCCACACCTGAAATGACCTCTGCACCCTTTATACTAGTGAGTGAAATAATACAAACAAGAAAAAGACACACCTGATCATGTAAAGACTGTACAATCCAAATAAGCTGGAGTCTGGGGGGTCTATGTATGTAAATCCTAAACTGCTCAACCCATCTGGATGTAAATACCCTCACAAGCTAAGAGTTTACACACTTAGTAATTAACTAACTTTAATTTGCCATGCTAAAAAGCTGAGATAATAATAACTTTGTTTATGTCTAAATATTAATAGATCTTGTACCCAAGTAAATTATCACTATAGTAACAGTACAGACACTCCCAGTCAAGAGTTTAGACAGACCCAACAACACAAAGAATAGTTGCTCCTAGAAGGAAGTGTCGGATTGGAATACTATTGGGAAGGAAGATAAAGAACAATAAATGATGATAAATTTAGGCTGATATGGGCTATATTTATTGAGATACACATAAAGGCGTAGCTTGCTACTACCTGTTGTAGGTACCTTTTGTAGGTAACATTCCAGACATGCCGCCGTAACACGTGCAGAATGTGACTTCCCATTAAGCTTTCCTGAAAAAGACGTAGTCTGGATGGCAGCACATGTTACTTCAAAACTCGTATACACTGTTGTGCAAGCCACCCATACCATGTACACTAAGCTGGCCTTGTAATTGGGCTGCATTTGTAGCATCAGGTCATTAAAGCACCTGGAATGTGAGGCCATATGTACTTCAGAGTTACTTTGGTCCGCAGCCATATAATGTATACATACCATATATAGAACAGTTTCACTGGCAGCAGTACATGCCCCTGCCATAGCAATACCTCCAGATCAGGCTTCGAGTTGTTTCTCATCTCCATATTCTTCTTTTCCCATAATTCTGGTACAATTTGAGCTTTCGTCTGTCCAGATGTGGAGTTGTAGAGGGTTCTAATGGTGTCGTGTAAAAATCCATCCCATGCATCTTGAATAACCTCACACGGTTCCTGCAGATTTTGTGGTAGGGGTAGAGGTGGAGTGACACCAGGCCTTCTGAGCATGTGGCACATGACCATATGCATTTACGGTATTTAGCTGACGCTCTTATCCAGAGCGACTTACAAGGTTAATCATATTACAGGTAGGCCAATGTAGTGTTGAGAGTCTTGCCCAAGGACTCTTATTGGTGTAGCACAGCCTAGTCAGTCAGCCCGGGTTCGAATGCCAGTCTCCCACGTGTGGTGGTTGCTATTTGGCGGTGTTATCCGCTGAGCTACACCAACCACGACAACCATGACAACAAAGCGTTCATCTTGGCGCTGACCACGGTGCCTCCATGTACGGATACATTGGTCGACTCCACCAAGACAAAAGCGAGACTCGTCGCTGATGATGACCCACTGCGGTCACTTCATGGCAGTCTGGCACGACTCAGTCGTGCAGTCTTTGGCGAAAGTCATTATTCTCATGTCTCATGTCTACCCACCCAGTTGGATTTAACTATTCTACTATTTGTTATATTGTTCTTTTGATGATGAGTGTAAAAATGTTTTATGTCCTAATATCCTAAATTACCACACATATTCTAGATGTATTACAACATTATACCCTTTTAATTTTGTGAATAATGACGAACCTATAGAATTGGTCCAAGATTTCTTTCTTTAAGTCTTCACGTTTACTGTCCATCAAAAAAAAGCTAAAAATAAAATCTATGAGTAGCCATCTAAGTTTTGACTGATGGTGGATTTCCAGTACCCTGTCCACCTGGTAGCAGTACTCTGGAACCCTTACATTTACATTTAAGGCATTTAGCTGACGCTCTTATCCAGAGCGACTTACAAGGTTAATCATGTTACAGGTAGGCCAGTGCAGTGTTAGGAGTCTTGCCCAAGGACTCTTATTGGTGTAGCAACGCATAGTCACCCAGACTCCCACGTATGGTGGTAGCTCCCTGGTGGGTAGTGGCGTTATCCGCTGAGCTACACCAACCACATTAATGCATTCCTCAATACTGTGTATTAACCATGATGCCATGATATTTTCCCAAAATACTGTGATACTGGCTTTCTACGAAGGCTGAGGAGAGTCAACCTGCCACAGCAGCTCCTCTGCAACTTCTACAGATCCACCCGTGGAGAGCATCCTGACAAGCTGCATCACTGTGTGGTATGGTAGTGCCACCTCTGCTGAGCGCAAGGCCCTGCAGAGGGTGGTAAAGACTGCACAACACATCACTGCAACTACCCTCCCACCCATACAGGACATCTATGACAAGAGATGTCTGAGGAAAGCAGCCCACATATCCTCAGACCCCACACACCCCAGCCATCCCCTCTTCCAAACTCTGCCCTCCGGAAAAAACTGTCAAACTGGTCACACCGGCAGCGCCTAACAGAACACGACTACACTGCTAAAGACTGCTACTGATTTGTAGTTCCTCTACCTCACAGGACTGTTTGCACCGCACTTTAACTCAAACTGTATACTTGAACATCCAGTTTTGTTTTATTTTGTTCTTATTTATCCATATTATATATATATATATATATATATATATATATATATATATATATATATATATATATATACACTAAACATCTGTACAAGCATTTGGCTGTTACTACAGTAAGCTGCTATTTCCTCACCTGCACTGTACACTTTATATATCCATAATGTTAAACCATACTTACTGATACTGCGCTACTCTTTGCACTCTTTGCTACTCTTTGCACAAGTATATCCTGTACACATACTGTACTGTTTGCACACATTGTTTTGTCTATTGTCTGTTTGCACACACTGTTTTTGTCTATTGTCTTTGCACTACACTATTTATATATATATATATATATATATATATATATATTTATATACACACATTATTCACTGCACTGGAGAAGGAGCCTGACCGTGTTTCGTTATACTGTACAACCCTGTATTGGTATAATGACAATAAAGTTGAATTGAATTGAATTGAATTGAATTTGTCTATTTTAGCCTGTTCCAGCAAAGAAGACATCAAGGTAACAGTTCACAAAGAGCAAATATACACACCCAGTTTCACAGCCAGTCTTCAAATAACACCAACCTATGGCCTTCACCTCAAAGCTCATGTTACTTCTTACAAGAGTAACACCTCTCGGTATACCCCCATCCACAACAAGGGCCAAATGCCAGCAGAGCGTGAACAACATCAACTGCAATCATGCCCTAAATTACCATGGCATACGTGCTGTGGTAATTGTCACAGTTATGAGAAGGAAAAACAAAGAAACCGGAGTCGTCTCGATGTGCACATAAAGCCAAAACAACAGTGAGACACGGCATTGTATAGCTGAACCGCATCTGGAGGCTATCAGGAAAAATGACTCATTAAAAGTACATTCGGTCTATCACAGCGCGCTCTTGTGAGGGTACGTGTCATTCAGCTTAGTGCAGAACACTTTGTGCTGTATTTTGCACACCACAGTCTTGTCACTTCTAGAGTTCCAACCAAATGGCCAACGGTCAATGAATCAAAGATACACACCACAAAAATAAGTAAACAGACTGTTGAGACCTCACTGAGAGGACACTAAGGGCACTGTCTTCTTCAAAATAAGGTGTGGTATCATGACACTGATTGAGGATGAGTGTGCTTGCCTCATCTCTGGAATCATATCAGGATTCCAGAGATTTTCACTCAGAACTGTGACTACACTGACTCAGAGTTTGCTGTCTGAGGAAGATCACTAGACAACAAACATGGGGGCATCCACTAACAAGACTGAACCACTGTGGTCATTGTAAAGTTTCCAATTAAATAAAGGGTCTCAAAGATTTGCACATCATTGCATTCCATTTTAGCTATTTATATTTTTGGACACAAGGCTGTCATTTGGTGCAGACCTTTTGGCTCTATTGGGCTGCATTTGCAGGATCAGGTCATTAAAGCGTCTTGAATGTGAAGCATTGTTAAAGCATTCGGCTGAATCTAAACAAATACTGCACTGTCCTGCACTGTGTAAGCTTGGCCTGCGTCCAGTCAACCCATCTAGACTAAGCAATCAATTTATTCCTCTACCTTATAAAACACTGAACGCTTCTCTCCTTTGCTCATCTTGATATCTGGTGTTGACCCAAGGAGGATGGCTTCCCCTTTTGAGTCTTGGTTGCTCTCAAGGTTTCTTCCTTTTCTGCTGAGGGACCTTTTCCTTGCCTCTATCGCCCTTTGCTTGCTCACTGGGGGCTCGGACATCAGATTCTTTGTAAAGCTGCTTTGTGACAACATCTGTTGTAAAAAAGTGCTATATAAGTAAATGTCCAAATTCAATCTTCAGAATTCCTATTGTCAGCAATCATATCTTATATTTATACTGTATTAAAAACAGTTCCACTGGCAACAATACATGCTCACGCCCATTCCACACTGCTATCTCCAAGTCAGGCTACGGGTTATGAAAAGGTCCCCTCTTTCACCATATTCTTGATTTTACATCTGTCAACAAGAACTACAAGCATTTTACAGGATGTGGTATTATGTTCCTGATAAAGGTTGAGTGATCCTGGCCAGCCCTAGTAGGCAAACGAGAGAAAAGCACACCCCAGGATTCCACCGATGCTCACTCAGAACTAAATACGTGACTTCACTGGCTCAAAGTTTGCTGTCAGAAGGATGCCGCCAGGAACAAACATGGCATCCACAAACAAGCAGCCAATGTCGAAGATTGAACGCCTCTGTGCCTCTCCACTGCAAGGCCAGCAAACTTGGTGGTGTTCTAGCCCCATCAAACCTCGAGCAAGTATCTAGTGTTGCAAGGCGTCATGGGATGCAGTAATGTCACCATGCGAAGACATCAGGAGTAGAACCACAAAGGAGAGCCAGTACATTTCCCAATTCAAACCAGCCTATAAGCGACATTCACAACACATATCAAACAAGTCAAAACGTAACAAAACTGCAGCATTGGCAGGGATGAAAACTCTGCTGTTGGATTTCTGTTGTTTCCCCGTTAGCTGTGAGATTGTCCCACATCCTTTTATCTCTTACCAATGAGTAAAGCCAGTCAGAGATGTACTCCTGTCCAGAGGCGGCTTCATTACTGTACTCAAGGCATTTTATAGGTATCTGAACATGACTTGGCGAGTGTCTCTGTCAAATAAATAAAGCACATGAATAAAACTACTGGATGTTGGATTTCTTTCTTCCTAGGAGGCTGAAGTTGACTTCGTATAAGCCAGCCTCTTATTTAACATTTCCAGTCCACCTTACCCCGTTACCTCAATGGTGCCATGGTTCCAGAGTGTAACAGCAGGCTGCCAAATAGGGAGCACATCTAGGCTTCATCCTCTGAAATACGTTGTTTATTTTTGGTTTCCGCTTCTTGTTCCGCTCCCTGTTCCGCTCCTTACAATTGTTTAATGTGACCCAGATCATGAAGAAAATGGAGAGCTGCCGTGCAGGACGAACAGTAAACGTTTTTGTGTGAGCAGAGATTCTCACTCTTCCCCGGTCGTCTTTTTCTGCATACTCACCTCTTTCGAACTGGCAATTACAGCAACCCCCCCCCACCTCAATTAGGTGGTATTCGACTCCCCATCACTACCGTTAGATCTGGCTGGGCAAACAAACACATCCTGCTGAATGAGCTTGAGAAACTCAAGCCAGTTACAGTTGTTAGGGAGCATCATTTCCATTGTGGGATGGGCATATTCTTACCCATAGTTCAGTTTTGACTGCTAAAGTGTTTTTCCCCCTAGTAGAGATTCCAACAATGTCAAATTCTTGTTAGTCCAGCTTGCAGGGAATGTTCCCAGAGCTTTGGCCAATGTGACCTACAAGTTCTAGTAAAGTTTTTAAAAAACTGTTTAAGTCTGATGTTCGAACGTTTGAAAGATGTTTAGGTTTTCAGGTAACGTTCCTATACGGTTAAATGTTAACTATATATTAACTAACAGTTTTAACTGCAACGTTCAGAGGATGGTGTAAGGATGTTGTAAGGGTCACAGATTATGTTACATGATAACATAAGTAGATTCATTCTCAGCTCAACATTTGGATGTTTTATGGATGTCACTGAGACCTGAGGTGACAGAATGCGTTTAGAGAACGTTCTCCTACCTTTAGAAAGAACAGACTGGAAATCAGAAGAAAGCTTCCCACTGAAACATTAATGGAACATCACATTGCACACTCTCAGCACGCTTAGAACTTCTCATTTCTAGCTGGGATTAAATAAAAACAGGTTACGGTTGTGTTATGGTGCTCAAACCGAATAGATTTTTGGGATGATGCATGCAGTTCCAGTCTAGTCTCTATGTAACCTCAGTTTTATGGTTGTGTACCTCTAATCCCCCAAGAAATTTTGTTTAAAATATTAATTAGAAATCATTTTGAAGAAAGTTACTTTTTTAGCTTTAGGTTAATTTCAGAGTAGATGCTTCTACCTGAGTAAAATCTTGCAAGTCATACTTTAACTTTTACTTGAGTTGTTGTTACTAGACTAGTGGCTCTTTTCAAGTACAGAGGTTGTGTATCTCTGGTCTCTGGAGATGCATACCAGAAACATGGAACATGGGTGAATTCTAGCATCCTCAATCTGAGTTAATTTATGAAATACTGTGTAAGGAGTTATGATTAAGTTGAGTGCACTTTAATTTAATATAGCATGTTTTTTTCTCCAACAGCTTCAGGAAAACCCCTCAAGGGCTCAAAGTTATTGAGTCAGCGGCTAGAAGCGAGAAGTACAGAGGTGGCTACTAAAGAGTGTGTTGGGTGTATCTGTATGGAACATTGAGCCCCACAGGGATGGAGTGGTTCAGAAAGTACAAAAATGTGTTCATGAATCATCTAGAAATTACAGAAAAAACATTTATTACGTCACAACTATGGACAACATGTTCATAGGCCTTCGTCAGGGACAGTCACACTTAGCCCAGGCGTAGTAATCCTGCTAGCGTATTGTGTTACAAAGCAAAATCTCAGAAATTAAATAGAAAAAAAGAACCAAAATAAATAAAGTGAGGGAACTCTGAGGACTAAGCATTTCGTCAAGCATGTCCTAGGTCAGTCATCGCGTCATGTTTGCCTCCCAGTGGAACCCGAAGCGCTCTTGACACCATTAAAGACAGATCAGTCATGCTTTATGGGTTTTCCTACAGAGACCCGTCTATGTCTTTCTTTCTCTCTTGTGTGATGTCATCGTGTGATGGCCCTCTCACACTCCAGATCGTACTCCCTTACGTTTTCGTGGTCTGGCAGTAGAACAGCCATCAAAACAGGAAAACCGCGGGCCTCTCCAGGGAATCCCATTGCAGCTAGCACATCTAACTTTACCAAGCCCAGAAGGGAGGTGGGAAGTCCAGGCCAAGAAGCTTGATTGGCAGGCTGTATGCTCGGATACCCCCTCTCTTCCAAAAGGGCACCGTCAGGGCACAGGCCTGTGCAGGTAATACAATCTGCTTTTTCAGGTAACTGCGTGAAAAATCACCACAGCATATGAAAAAAGTGAGACTTGGGTGGGAGCGGAGAACCCTAACCAGGAGCTGAAGGAGGAAAATAAAAAGAACATAAAGCACAGTCCATGTGAAGCTTGTGGCTGTACTATATAATCATCTTTAAGTTGGCCATGAAACTGGAGTTAATCTAGCAAGAAGGAATGGAATTGTGAATGCCACAAACTTTACCATCTGAGGTTTTGGTGTCTGTAGGCACTTATGGTGTTGACAGAGCTGGTCGGCTGTATATGCTCACAAGGCACATTGCATAGGACCCGGCAAATTATGCAAGAGCCCCGTATCCAGCTCGTGTTCCAAGCTGATAATTATTTTCTACTTTGATGAGAGATTGAACTGGAGCTATCCATCTCGAGATGGAAAAAAACACAAATGCAGAAACAGAAATGATGAAATGAAGCTCATTAAAGGCATGTGGGAAGTCACTGAGGCAACCTTAGGCTTCATAACAAAAACCCAGAGAGGGCAAACCTTACTGAAATTTGGCTGTGTGCCCAACTCAAGTCTCTCTCATAGAACTTTTCAACCACATGAACGCTGGTTCATGAACTCGTCCAGTTCAGGCTTTGTAGAACCCTACTGCTATTCAGGGAACCAGTCTGAGTTTTAACTGGAACCAAGAAATACAACAGTCGTAATTAGATGCCAGAGTGCACAGAGTACCTGCAAGCATTTGTGCTGTTCTTACAGAAAAGCTGGCATGGAGATAAGAAGACATAGAAGAGTTTCTTAGCAGACCACAGCCTGCTCTTTGAGCATGTCACCACAGTTGCCTTCTCTTTTTATCAACAACTAGCATGCACAAGAATGACGTCACAGTCTGTACTAAAGAACCCACTATTCTTTGGTTCCGATGGTTCAAAATGATCTAGTTGGGCGGCATGGTGGCACTGTGGGTAGTGTAGTCGCCTCACATTAAGTAGGACCTGCGTTCATTTTCCAGCCCAGGGCTTCCAGGGTCCTGTCTTGTGGAGTTTGCGTGTTCTCCCTGTTTCTGCGTGGGTTTCCTCTGGGTGCTCTGGTTTCCTTCCATAGACCAAAGACATGCAGTCAAGTGAACTGGAAATGTTAAATTGTCTGCTAGGTGCGTGTGAATGTCGATATCGGTGTGTATGTTCTCCAATGGACTGGTGGCCTGTTCCCTGCGTTCTGCCCAATTAGCACTGGGATAGACTCCAGACGCCCCATATCCCAAAAAAATAAATGACTATGAAAATGAATAAAGAATTGTCTAGTTTGTTTGTCAAGGTTTAGGTACAACTCTGCACTAATGGTAGCCAATGACTTGATTGACTTTTGATTTAACTTACTAGCTGGACATACTGGTCAACATGGATGTTCATCTCTTGCTAAATAAATTCTAGTCTACAGTGTCATAGTCTACAGTGGATGTCAAGTTTCGAATGTCAGCTGTTTGGCCTTGGTATGATAATTAACTGGGCACACCAATGTGGTCAGTATGGATGCTCATCTCACAGTTAATAGTAACCACCAGGTATTCAGCAATAACATAGAGGGTATAGATTGTAAGCAACACAATGTTTAAAGGAATTGCAAAACTATTACCCATGTACCCAGCTCAGAATGCACCAGAAACTTCATGTTCAAATTATAAAACTTTTCTTCAAGGGTAATGCCAGCCTGTACTGCAGGGGGTTGGTTTCTTTTCAGCCATCCATAGCCAATCAGCTAAAGTGTATGTGGAAACTGAAGAGGGGATGCCAGAGGAAAGCAAGTTATAAACTAATTGAAATCTTTAAAGAGAGTTTAACATTTACAAAAAGCATCGCAACAATCTCATCCGGTTATGTAACCGCACCGAGAACACCAGACTCGTTCTTAAAGTTGCCAGAAACCGACGCCATCTCAGACACAAGAGCACACCATCACGTCTTTGACCACACGGTTAATCTCATTTTCCTTCTCTAGGGCCCCTGTCACATGGAATAGGGACCGAGGTCAAGTGATGGAAAACAATAGGGTGTTCTATCTTAACGCAGTCCAGAAAGCAATTTGACTGAGCTTGTTTATGACCCCCACAATTGCTCAACACATTAGGAGGTTTGGAGAGGCAACAAACAAACAAGAAGCCCAGTCATGTTCAAACAATGGCTCCATAAGTCTTCGCGATGCCAGCGATTTTCTGGAAAGTTCCTAAGATGAATGGCTCTAAATAGCATGCCAATTACTGTGCAGTAAATCTGAAGGTGATACATCTACTCACTATGCTGTCGCTAATGAATAGGACTTGTGTGTTGTGGTTAATGGCAGGCAGTGTATGACCTGGCATATCTGGAGCACTATAAAACGATGGAATATTAACCACAGCTGGAAACAAACTGACGTTTAAATTACTAACAACATATTCAGTAGGATGTAGACCCTTCATGATTCATGACTTCCAGAAAATGACTATCATGGAACACTAATATCAGTAGCTGTTCAACAGCATACCATAACTATGAACTTTTATTCAGGAGAAGGGCTTAATAAATATTTCACATGCCACCTCCAGCAGTCTGTGCAAGTAAAAATAAGCAAGTGCAACATTTTGTAAGTGATGGGAACAAGTTTTCATAGCTCCACTTCTGCCAGTTTGGATTAGTTTATGGAGAAAAATGGTAATACCCCAGTGTTTTCAAGAAGGCAGTCACAAACATCCTATTCAAAATGAATTGTGCTGCCAAGAAGTAGTACGCAACACACAACACACCTACTGTTAGTTACGCAGATAACATAAAGCAAACTAGATAACTCTCTTCAGCTAATCTCTTTTGGGTACCACCTGGGAGCCATTCTGCTGGTGGATTGGAAACTGACTGGGATATTTATCAAAATAATCATAAATGATTATCCAATAAAATGTGTTCCCCCTTTACATAGCTAGGACATTTCTAGCTTTGCATGTATTGAATATTGTGGCTGTGCACTAAGCTGCTACTGAGCAATTAGGGTCTCCACAAAGACGGCCATGCTAAGACAAAACAGACAGCACTGCTGCAGCTTTCTTTATTAAAAACACCATATAACATAAATGACATTAATAGCACAATAAAAAACAGATATATGTTGACTTGCTTGATTACTTTTAAAGATCTAGTAAATCAAACACATTGCCATCGTAAAATAGCGTATTTCATCACCATTAAATACAGGAAAACACAATTTTGAAAAAGCTAAAAAGATGAAAGACTGCACCAAAAATATTAGATTTAATGTTTTACAGAAGAACTACAACATGCACAACATATGCTGCATTTGACTTGTAATGAGGCTTGTGACTGAAAAAAACAAGAAAATGTCTCCTCAACTGCTACTACTAGAATTCTGTATGGATATCAGTCACCATAAACTTGGTTTTTGTGGTCTGGACAAAGATGTTTTGAAAAGTTATCTATTTTCTAGAACGTCTGATACTTTAAGTAGACTTTAAGTAACTTCTGTATATGTGAGAACTTTCCAGGTTTCTAGAACTGTTGAGAATTTTTTTTTACTTTCTAGAATTGTCAGGAACTCTCCAGTAGTACCAGTTGCAGAATTAGTACTTTACTTTTACGGTATTTAGCTGATGCTCTTATCCAGAGCGACTTACAAGGTTAATCATATTACAGGTGGGCCAATGTAGTGTTAGGAGTCTTGCCCACAGACTCTTATTGGTGTAGCACAGCATAGTCACTCAGCCTGGGACTTGAACCCCAGTCTCCCACGTGTGGTGGTGGCTACTTGGCAGGTAGTGGTGTTAGCCACTGAGCTACACCAACCACCATACAGATATGTTAAAACCAACACTGTATGTTTACTATATGTGAACAGTGAATTAGATCATGTTCATGTATACTGCTGAAATACACTCAAAAGAATAGTAGCACAAATAGCTGCACCCAGAAAAAACCAATAGTAATGAAACATGGGTTGGGTTGACCCTGTGAGACATGCACGACTGTGCATCTGACCTAAGTAAGGATGGGCCTTCTTGTCGTACCTGATTGACCCAACAGCCTGACTGTGGATGTTCAGCGAACAGTGATGCCCTTCCTGACTCCACAAAGGACCACATACATGCAGACCGTTATGACAGCTGCCTTTAACAGCACGTCAACTTCACCAAAGCCTGCAGTGATGACGTACCAGACTGTGGTGTGGCTCAGAATGGCAGCAGGTCATATTTGGTGATGAGTCTCATGTATGGAGGCGCCATGGTCAGCACCAAGATGAACGGTTTCTTGTCACACGTTGCAGTCCAGAAGGAACTGTGTGAGAATATTTAAGATGCATGGGATGGATTACCACAGGACACCATTAGGAACCTCTACAACTTTATGCCAAGTCGCCTAGCATGATGGGTTAGCAGACATGGCGGCCCGACCATACTGAGAGACACTGCTTCTGTATGTGTAGCTCAATAAATATTCCCCACATCAGTCTAAATTTATTATCCTGTATTTTTCCTGGTAACCTTTATCTTCTTTCTCAACAGCACTGTAATCCAATTGGAATTATTCTTTTGGTGATGAGCGAACAGAACAACTATTTTGTGTATATTAATGTGCTTTGCTACAGTTATTTGTCATGGGGTTGGTTTGCATTCAGACCACCAGCTGACAACCCCTGGGTCTTAAAGAACTTGAACGCATTGTGAGATCAGGAAGATTTTACAAGTGCCAAAGAAAAAGAATGGAAAATAATGAACTGGTCTGAAGGGATAGTTACTCACTTTAACTATTAGTGTCACAAACAGTGGAATCATCTACAGCGTGCTATGAACACAAGTAAAATAATGGATGCCTGTACTGACTTATTCACTGATGGATGCCAGATGCTGAGGATAACGTTCAAATACGAAGATTGAAGGATATGACATGAGCACTTCCTCCTTTATTGACGCTGCTATAATCCCATGGGAGGTGAATCACTAAAAGGTTTCCCGAGTTTACGATCGTGTGAGTTGAAGTTCATCTCACGAGATCATCAACCACAGTCAAAACATGAAACATCATTTCTCGACAATGGTGCAAAAAGCAGGCGGCTTCCTTCTCATATTAATCCAGGACCATCATACTTTAATTAGAACAACACACTTTTGAAACAAGATGCCTGATCTGATATCAGCAAATGGCAGCTTTGTTCAATAATGACATCACCAAGAAACCTGTGTGACATCGAGCTGCCATGACAACATGTAAAAAGTCGACGAGAAATGAACTGTAAGCAAAAAGTCAAAGCTGAGAGTGTTTAACTGTGATGATGACTTCAGCAATGACATCTTGGCTGCGTATAAAGCTGACTAAGAGTGTCCTCAACCCCCACATCCCCCCAACACCCACCCCCCCACCCCCCCACCCCCCCCAAAAAAAAAAAAGGTTGAGTGAGTACTCGCACAGCCTGATGATATAAACAACTACATAGCTGATGATCCTTGGTCTACATTTAGCTGCAGTTGGCCTCATTTTGTTCTGACATGAGAACGGAAATCTCAGTAGTTTTATTGGCCCCAGTGCCTAATGATGAACCAGTTTGCCCCACGCGGGATATTTCAACTATCCTTTTCTTTTTTTTGAATGAAGCAAAAAGTCGTTTGGCCAGGCTCCCCTGGAGATGACAGAGCTTTTCAGAGTTAACCTGGAAAGTCCACTGCTTTGTGATACTATTTATTTGTAGTTACATTTTATATTACTATCATATTACTATATCATTAACTGCATGCTGAGTTAGGCACTGGTTTACACGTCCCACACTATAAAGACTTATCAGCTTCAACTCAAGTAAGTTTAAAAGCTTCCTTAAGGTTTTAGGTTAAATCTAACTGGAATTACTGTTTACTTCAACCCATGGCTTCAACCTCCAGTTTGCCTTTCTAGTCCATTCTGCAAACTGAATTGACTATACAGAGCCTGTTGTTTCAACTTAGCATTGCAAGTGACTGAGTTGTGTATATAACAATCTGTCTATGTTAATCTTCCTTTAACTTAAACAAGTTGAAGCCAATAATGGAGACAAGTGACAAAAACTCATTTTAATAAGTCATCTGTACAGTAAAGTACTCCCAGTTTCCCCTTCATTAATGTCTTTTAGAATTACCGAAAGACTGAAAACTCAAATTCTTGTTGAAACCACAAAACTTAAATTGATAAGTTAGGAGGAATGAAAAAGCATGTTATAATGACTGCTAATTACTGTTTTTTTAACAGGGTACTTTGTTGTAAGTGTCTTATAAGCATGTAGTTACATAATAAAAACAGGCAACAACAATAGAATTATTGCTGACATATTCAGATGGATTGCAGAAGCACAGTTTATGTAAATACACAATTGCACTGACTTTGGTTTTCAATAATGTAATTACACAAGCGATGTGATGGCTGTTACAGCACTCTTTCTGCTGTGTAATTACATGTGTAATTGGGTGAATTGGTGTGGTTTTTCCCCAATACTTCTCTGATTGTAAGAGGAGGTTGTAAATACATAAGCTCTAATTCATCTGTAACAGTAGAAGCGTTACCGGTGGTTACCTTGCTGCTGTGTGTATTGTGGTACAGTTGGTGTTTGGCATAAAGTATAATGCATATCAATTTACACCATGATTGTGTTACCCCTGGTAATCACGGCAACCTCTAAAGACTACCACACATCTACAAGATCCATCACTCTTTAGCAACCCCTCTGGTGCAGTACCAAACATTGTGCTTCTCCTCAATAAGTAGCACACAGCTTAAAATCTTGCTCAGTAAAGTGCTGCCATGCAGGACTACATTAAATTAAAGCCAGATTGCGAGCACAGAAAGCCACAGTGGATGACATGTGGCCTGAAATTTACACAGAGAAATGCAGCCAATCTAGGTACACGGACAAACGCTAATGCTCAGTTACGTCAGCTAAGGTTACTGGCCTGGCCTTTTTCAGCCGGCATCGTTCAGCTCGAAATCAGCCAGGATTGTGAAGAGCTAGTAAACTGATACTAAGTGTGAGGAAAGATGCTGAAAGCTTTATTCCAGTCAGTTTAGGCGAGTAGAGTGTAAAGATGAACTTGAACCTGGCGTTTAACGGCCCTCCCTGCCAGTGTTCTGTCCGACCGCTCTGTGCATCCAGTGTGCAGTTTCTTTTAGAATGCAGTGGTTATTTTAAGCAACAGTCAAATATCATGTCAACAATGAGGCTATTAACGTTCTCGACTGAGTTTTGTATGAAACCATGAATCCAAGTGTGCATAGGGTACAATTTATGGTGGATTTTACCCCAATATGTGATATTCAGAAAAGATATACAAGATATGAAAATACATATGCATTAAAAGGTGGATGTGTAACTATTTAGACCATCAACCTCATGTCACTTGACCAGGAGCACCCAAACTTTTGCACACAACTATAGATCTCATGTGTGGATTCCCTACATTACATCCTACCAGTAGTTTATATTGTTCATTTCTATGCAGACTGGTATGCAAAGGTGTTCTTATATTGTAAGAATATCGTCGCTGTCCAAAGAAGTTTTTCAAAGAAGGTATCTCCAAAATGACAACTTTACAGGAGAAGCTAAAAACCTCATTTCATTTGAATAGAAGTCAATGGAACCAGACAACTTTCCAAACTGTTTTGGGCCATTTCTGTTGGCCCATTCTTCATTACTTTTATGACTCATTTCATGTGATCAAATGAGTCATAAAAGTAAAAATCAACAAAAATGGAGATACATGGTTTTCTTTGGACAGCGACGATATCCATATTTGTATTGTACTAGAACTCATTTTAATACTTGCACAATTGACTGTTGTTTTGCAATATACTATGTATATACACTCATCACCAAAAGTATAGCCGCACCCAGATGGAAGCGTGGGATTGCAATGCTATGGGGAAGGATGGTAAAGGTCGCCAGGAACAATAAATGATGATACATTGAGACTGATATGGGAAATATTTATTGAGCTACACATACAGAAGTAGTCTCTCTCAGTATGGCTTCAGGTTACCATATTTGGTGACACAACACACCAGGCGTCTCAGCTTGGATTTGTAGAGATTGCTAATAGTGTCCTGTGATAATCTATCCCATGTCTAGCTCAAATATTTTCACACGGGGTGACACCAGGCCTTCTGGACGCATGACAACAAACTGATCATCTTGATGCTGATCACGGTGCCTCCACACACAGACTTGTGGGTCATTTCCACCAAGACATTAGCAGGACTCGTCACTGAAGATGACCTGCTGCCATTCTGAATCACTCCACTACACCACTGCTATAAGAATATTTTAAAAGCACTTTCTTTTCACAGTTTTGCATGGGACCACGGACACTTAGACAAGTGCCCACCCACATACATTGCGCGCAGAAGCTCAGGATGGCGTTTAGAGCAATCAGTTCCTAATAGGAGCTCCTGGTACAGTAGAACCCCAAGACTAACCAGACCAAAGCAGGACATGGAGAAAAATGAGCCGGTTCACATGCACATATAAACCATGCAGGCCTCACACTCAGGTGTGAGGCTCCACTAAAGAAAGCTCTATTCTTTTAGTTGTTTCTTTTCTCTGCTCTTCTTTTCTTCCTTTTTGTCTGTACACATCATTGTTTAGACAAATCATTGAACCGTGAGTGGGATGTCTGATGGGGGCCTTTAGAATACCTGTACTACACAGTAACCATGACAAACAGTAAATATGACCCCCAACTCAACTGCATAGATGATCTGATCTCCAAAACTGAAGATAAATGCTGGGTGAGCTCGGGAAACATAATGACACTGCTGAGTGCTATGTGCATGTACCATTACTGTAGGGAAGATGTCATGGCTATAGACTACACACTTAAAAAAAAAAAAAAAAGACGGTTCTTCAAAGGCTCCTTAGTACAGGCAGTGGTTCTATTTAGAGTTTCAACTTTAAATGGTTCTTTGCATGGAGAAATTCTTTAGACCGACAGAGAAAGAGAATATATTATAGATGACTCTATATAGCACCAAAAATGGTTCATCTGCTGTTACAGGCTTGACATCATAGCAAAACCCTTTTCAATGTTTTGTACCAACATTTAATCATGAAAAGTCAATATATATATATATATATATATATATATATATATATATATATATATATATATATATATATATATATATATATATATATAACTATATACTAACTATATACTGTACATACAGCTATGTAAGTTCTATATAGGATCTCTGTCTCTACTGAACTCATTTTGACGTAGCCCAAATGTATTTTGGCTATACAAAGACTGGACAAAAGTTGCCCATAGATACAGTGCCATCACCAGCTGGTGGAAAGGTTGTGAAATGTAAAATCGAAATTTTACTGCTATTGCTAAGGTTTAAAACATCTGGAGCACAGCCCAACCCGGCGTGCATAACCCTGGGCGGATCTCACTAATTGCTGCCTCCTGGAATTTCTCTGTCCTACCTACTCCAGCCCGTGACCTGAAAGCGAATCGTGATCTGCCATCCTTAATCAATCAATCAATCAGCATTTATGTAAACTCAGAGTACACTGTGACCCTCATTTACAATGCAGCCGAGCACTGTACAATAAAAACCAGACACTGAAGGGAGTCAAAGTAAACGTATGATAACAATAGAACAGCAAAGAAAATCAAAAAGATATTATTAAAACAGTGCATAATAGAGAGAACGGTGAAGAAACCTTTAGACAAATAGTCTAAATAAGATTAATAGGATTAGCCAATCAAAACGGTGAAGTAAACCTATTAGGGGACATTGGTAATAAATGAATAAATAAACAAAAACTATTTAAAACGACAACATTGAAAACAGCAAATTAAAATAGTTAAAAAAGACACCAATAAGTTCATTTTCTCAAGAAAAGAAAATGAGTGATTGCTGAGTTAACAGTTACTGTGTTGGTTGGAGTGTTAATGAGCGATAAAAAATTAGCCACCTAATGTATTTAAGGCGGTTGTCACGTCCTGTCTAGTCTAGCCCCTGTTTATCTACGTTTTCTCTGGTTTTCTGTTTCTGTCTTTTTCTCGTCATTGCCATGTGCCTTTTTTTTTTATTATTATACCTCCTCCTGTCTCCGCAGGAACAGTAAATTCAGTTGATACCCAAAGTGACCAGTGTATATAGGATAGTATATAGGAGGCAGTCATGAAAAAAAACTGAACCTAAAAAGTCCCAACACAGAAACAGTGAGTAACGAAAGTAACGTTGGGTGGAGCGCTTTAGTTGAGACTGAGTGCTGCTGGCCAGGCTAAACTTAGCTGGAACAACAAAACGTTGATTTACGCCGGACAAGTGCAAAACGATGCACGGAAGTGAACCCAACGTACAACCCAAAGTTACACCCTTGGGTGAAATGGTCCAAAACAAGAAGGTCTAAGGAGCATCCACAGGCCTTCGCTTCTTCCAGTGCCAAAGTGCATTTACATTTTTCAATAAAGACCTGAACAGCTTTTGGCAGGCCAGTTCCACTGTTGCTTCTGATGAGGAACATGGACAGGAAGGAGGAAAATTACAGCGTTACTGGCCTTTCAGTAATTCAAAGAGGGCCTGGGAATGACCATTAAAGATAGAGAGAGAAAGACCTCAACTGAACCTCCAGGGAGAGAGACACTGCGATTCTTCCCAGGCCGCCCGAATCTCTGGTGAGAAAAGATAATGTCTCTTTCTAAAAGCAGCAGCAATAAAACATTAAATTTAGCATGGAACAGAACATTTGCTGAATGTCAGGTGACGAATAAAAAGCCTAAACGTGGTGGAAAAAAACGACATCCTTAAATGCACTGTTGCTTCCAGCCACGCATGGCTAAAGGACTGTCATGAGACAGGGGTCAGCATTAGCAACGGTCAAAACAGTGATGGTAACCAAGAGACACTCATATCACAGCGAAACACCATATCACTCTTCAGCCACAAAATCACGGCAGTCAGAGCACAGACAGGAATTTTTATTATGATCCGCATACATTGCATCATTGTAATGGTGCTTACTTCACGGGTTAAGCTGTGGTCACAAAATTGGTTGTTTGGGTGTGCCATGTGAGAGAGGAGAAATACTGGAAGCCAATGAGCTGTACATGGATCAAACTGGTATAACGTCAGACTTGAAAACACATTTCAGACTTTTAACTCACACTTTGGACTTAAGACTAAAGTGTTTAGACGGACTGGCCCCGCCCTTTAATTTGAATTATAGTAATAAATATAAATGATTTAACTTTTTAGTTTGCCAATTCCAAAAAAACATATATATCCAATAGACCTTCTGCCACCAGCTATTACACAATTACTAATTTTGTGTTTGTTAAAAAATATATTTGTCGCTTTTGCACTGTTAGGGTATGTCTTGTGTGTATGCACTATGTTTACATTTGCACATCGGAGTCTGGAGAAACGCAGTCTTGCTCAGTTTTGCACTCCTGTTGTAAAGTCTGACTGACATTAAAGTTCACTTTGACTTGACTTTGACTTGAAAAAAATAGTTGTACCTAGAAAGAATCAGCCGACAGGAATCACACTTGGTGGGCTTGACATTGTGAGACACGCAAAGATGTAACTTATCACTGTACCCAAATCACTCGGTAGACTCGGTAGTCACAACTGTGGACTTTCAGGGTCAAGGATCCTTAGCGCAAGTACCATCGCCAGACGGCTGCATGATGCAGGACTACATGCACACAGACAGTAATAAATACTGGGCCGCCAAAGACTGCAACGGTGCCAGACTTTCCTGGAGTGACTCAGAATAGCAGCGGGTGATCTTCAGTGAGTCCCACTTTTGTCACCGTGGTCAGCATCCAGAAGGCCTGATGTCACTCCATCCCTAACTCAAAACCTGCAGGAACTGTGTGAGAATATTCAAGCTGCATGGGATGGGTTTCCACAAGACACCATTAGGAACCTGTACAACTCCATGGCGAGACGTTTGGTATGCTGCATCAGCAAACATGGCGCCTGGTGCCATACTGAGAGACACTACTTCTGTATGTGTAGCTCAATAAATATTACCCATATCAGTCTAAATATATCATCATTTACTGTCCCTGGTAACCTTTATCTTTCTTCCCAACAGCACTGCTATCCCACACTTCCTTCTGGGTGCAGCTATTCTTGTGATGATCAGTGTAAATATGATTATGTGTGTTATGGGCTTTATATCTGTGTTTGCTAGTCATAATCTGGCTAGTGTTTCGGAGTTTTCTAGCCATGTTATAATGCTTTATTAACGTGCACAGTGATAATGTAAGGAAGGGTAAAGGCTTGTGTGAAGTTGTTTACTTGTGTTGGCCGAAGTGTTCTTTTAGTGGTCACTCTTCTACTCATCACACAATCTACACGTGTTCTGCTTGCCAGAAAAACAAGAACAGCTCTCTCCAGAATGATTCAGACTTTCAGTACTAGCGTTTTTCCCCTGAAATGTTTTCTCCAGAGTGTTTCGGCCTTTGAGTGGAAGTGTTTCACAGACACAAATGTGCACCTCATATAGCTGAAGCTGTAAAACAGAAAGACTACAAAAGGAGATGCTGTTGAAAACTCACTGCACACAATCCATCACGCCAGGCAAAGCCTGGATTACTTCTGACACTTTTGCAGCTTGAGTTGAGCTCCGCAGTGTGAGCTAAAGAGCTGAGCTATCAGCCAGTGGAGAACATAAAGTAAGTAAAACCACTTCTTCAGTACTTTCAGTCCTTCTTTAATAAAACTGCTGGCCCATTTTTAATCAGAGTCATCTAGCATGGTCAGAAAGACCGTGGCTGTATTCAAAATGGCTACTACCATTTATATTTATGGCATTTAGCTGACGCTCTTATCCGGAGCGACTTACAAGGTTAATGAGTACAGGTAGGCCAATGTAGTGTTAGGAGTCTTGCCCAAGGACTCTTATTGGTGTAGCTCAGCTAGTCACCCACATGTAGAGGTGGCACCCTGAGTAGTGGTGTTACCCACTGAGCTACACCTGCCACATTTACTACATCTACCAGTAGTATGTAGTATGCCAACAAATTGTAGATCCACTGAAGATACCCAGAAGGTGTTCTACTCCAGTCAGATGTTCTAGTATGCAGGGTCATCTATTTTCCTGGTGTACTGCATCCCATCATGCACTATGGCCTCACCAGCTGCTTCAGCCAAAGAAAATGGCGGTGGCTAACACTGGTGAGCAAAACATAGTCAACTCAGAGTATAGATGTGGGTGTAGTGATTGTACTGGGGTGTGTCTCACCAGAATGAGCCTTGTTAATAAAAAACAGGGGTGTGTAAACAGCTCAACCGTATCTCAGGTGATGAGCAGCGTTAGCAGAAAGTTCAAATATAGGTAACTGGTCATGTGACAGGTTTGTATACAATATTTGTTGCTGCACTCCATAATACACACAGAGGACAGCATGCAGTATACAGTACATACTGCTGTAGTATGCAGTGTGCAGTATAGTAGTGTGCCACTTCGAACATGGCCCTTGACTCTTTTTCTGAAATACCACGAGCTAAAGGTGAAGCAGACAGCCTGCATGAAAGACCTCAACAGCAACCCTTACATCACTGTTGGGTGGCAATTTGAATCCATACGTACTTGTGATGAGTCGTGGTTACACGTCTGTTTGGCCTGAAGGTCGCAGTGTGTTTGTCTAAATCAGACCCGCCGCCTGATCTTCAACAGGAGGTGTAATCACAAACAGCCCCAAAGTCTGCAGCCTTGTGCACACAGTGGATATAATTGTACATGGCAAGAACTGGCCAGACTAATCAGGCTGTATGGCATGAAGAAAGAAAGGCAAAGAAAACAAAAAAAAACAAAACACGTCCTTCACTTCCCTCGAGGAAGAGCTTAGTATTAAAGCCCCACTGGCTCCATAAAAGTAGTGGATGAAGGTCCGAAACTATCTGCTGAGGAAGAAAAAGAAAACGTGGTTGGGATTGTAAAATTGGCCTTATTTGGCTGACAACATCAATTCCTGGACGCTGAGTTTATTAGGCAGTAAAAACACACGTGTGTGAGGGAATCTGCATGTGTGTGAGGCCAAGCATCAAGAGGTAGACAGCAAGAAATGTAGCTCTGGCCTTCTTTCTCTCTCCGTCTCTTTGATCACGTCCTCTCAGTGTCAGTAACTCTATGGTACACGTTCTTCTAGGTGACCTTTGGAGCCCATTGTGTTTGGAGCCCATACAGAAGCAAAAGCTAAACTGCGTTTAGACCAAATTAGTTTCATATGCAGTACTGAAAACAATATTCAGATTCAGAAAATAAAAAGTATCATGTTATGAATGAACCCCATGGCGTTACTTGTGATAGTATAGCTAAAATAAAAAATTTGACAAGAATGAAACCTGGTGGGTAGATTGGACAATGTGAGACAAGGATCAGCCTTATCACTGTAACTGACTGATCCAACAGTCACGACTGTGGTCATTCAGAGTGAGAGGTGATGTCCTCCACTATTGGCAAATGTCCACTATTGGCAAATGTCTGCATGATGCAGGACTACATGCACGCAGACCGTTACAATGACTACCCTTAACACCAAGTCAACGTCACCAAAGACTGCAGTGGTGTCATACCAGACTGTCTTGGAGTGGCTTAGAATGGCAGCGGGTCATCTTCAGTGACAAGTCGCACTTTTGTCTTGGTGGAGTTCACCGACTACCACGTGATCAGCGGCAAAATGAATGGTTAGGAACCTCTACACGTCTGGCATGTTGCATTCGCAAACATGGTGGCCGGAGGCCATGTTGCCTCTAGCAGGAAGGTTACAACCAACTGGCCCAGCCTCCACCTCTGGCGGCTCATGTTACAGTATTTCGGAGATGGAGGGGTGGATTTTGAGGGGCAGCCTGTAATAGATAGGGGCCCTGAAACATCAGATGTTCATTAAAAACAAAAATGATGTATTTTTAAGTTATTCATTTTTGGTGAAAGATTTTTCCATACAAGAATTTGGCCACTGTGGTGGTAAAGCCCACTATAATATCTTGTCATGGTGCCCAACATTCCTGGTGGTGCCCCTGTTTCTTGTCAAAAACGATTGGCAAGCACATGACTAGCAAACAGTCACCATCAAAACATTTGGTAAAGTTTTGATAGTGTTGTGACTGAACATTCCATTCTATCAGTACCAAAACAATCATGTACTTTAATAAGATAAACACAATTAAAGCATGGCGTCTTTCAAAGCAAGCAGATTCTAGTTCACAGGATTTTTAGAACATAAAACAAAATAGAAATGTGATGCAACCTTGCTCAACACACAGCTGAATTCACTGATCGGGCCCAACCGAGAGGTTTCTGAGAAGGCATTCTGCGGCTTGCCTAATATTCTGAGATGCTATTCAGGACTCACAGCCTGCTATGCCATTCAGGTGCAATGCAGCACCAGCTTGGAGAACCAGCATCTCATTCTACATGGCATAGGATGTATGAGGTACTGACTCGCTGACTCACTCCACTCACTCCCTTAGTCACCGCCTCTCTCTCTCTCTCACTCTTATTCAACCAAACTCTCAGTTCCCACTCTCACACTCACTCTTATTTACTCTCTAGTTTTCCGTCTCCCATCCTCACTCTTTTACAATCACTGTCATTCGCTCTCACTTACTCACTCCCTTACACATTCGTTCACTCACTCGGTCACTTGATGTCACATGCTCACTCGTTCCCACACTCCACACATTCCCTCACTCACACACTCATTCCCCCATTCTCAGTCTCTCATTTTTTGCACACTCACTCTCACACTTATACTATCACTTATTCACTCACTCACTCACTCACTGTCACACTCTCACATTGAATTAATTCCCTCAGCCTCTCAGTCTCACTCCTTCACTCACACACTTTCATCGTTTCTCACTTTCACTCACGTACTCACTGTCACTTTTACTGTTATTCACGCTCACTCACTCTCTCACTTCTAGCAGGCTGAAGATTCTCAACAAGTGGACACCATTAGCTTTTAATAACTGTTGATGCTCCTCCACATTTTGATCCAGCCCATGGCCTTGTTCTCTCTCTTTATGGTTTCTGTCCCAGTGCTTTGCCATGGCCATGGTAAAACCATGTCCCTCCCTCACAAAATTCCCTATCTAGTGTACGGTAAGAGCAAAAGTTATATTGAGTTATATGCCATACTGAGTAACAGGATGTCAGATATTCGTAATTATAAATACCTCAAAGGCAGCCTGGTGAACAGTGACTGACTAAATAATTCTTCTTGGCCTACTCTAAGCAATCACAATACGCTCTCACACCATTACGTGCTCACAAAGGGTCCACCCGCCACGTTCTCTCCCGCAGACTCACTCTGTTTGGTCTATAAAATTCCTGTTCCTCAAACTTACTCATCAAGGACCACACAACTCAACACCCAGCAGGGGTCCTGCCAAAAGAACATAGCTCAGAACGATAGAGGCATGCCAAATGTTTTGTCTTTTTCCAGAGAATGAGTTGACTGATGCACGACAGAACTTTGCCCTTGGCTTACATTTCGCTTGAAACATGGTAAAGCAGAACAGAGCCTGGGGGAATTGTAGGGAAAGGAGATTTTTGGACATGGGAACATGTCCACCTAATGTGTTTTTGTTTTTCCCCTCCCCCGTCATGAGTTCATGCCTAAAAGCACAAAGACGTTTTTTTCTTAACCTTAAACCTCAAAACCTTGGGCCACAAGGTGTACTTGCGGGAATAGGTTCATAAAGGTGTGTCACTCAAACCTTTGAAGACATTTTTACGGACTTCAACACTGAGAAACGTCAGAGAAGAGACGCTAGCATGACCTCAGGCCATTCACATGGCCATTTTACTGTTCCATGTACTCACATATTCATACATGCAGGAGAAGCAGAAAACTGAGGGGCACCATTGACAGACAAGGCAGACTTGTTTTGTGAGCTCATACTCATGTGAGAGTTTATGAAAAAGCATTTTCACTGCCACAGAATGTTCTGGATCAAAGCTGGCCAATATATCCATCAACTTGACATCTATAGAACATGAAATATTGACAGATCATCATGCTAAATATGAGAATAAGTAATCCTTGATCTCTGTAAAGGACAAACTGGAGTGCACATGCTTCCCGTGTGCCTCAAAATGATCTCCACTCATAAACAAGACGATATCTTCTGCTATCTCTTATACTGTTGTGGTGTTGAGGTAGGTCAGTCTTGCTATATGCATATTCACAGTGTGAACATTTCTATACACAACAATATATATATATATATATATATATATATATATATATATATATATATATATATATATATATATATATATATATATATATGGGGATACTATGGGACATGCTAAGAACGTTTTACACTCTGTCACACATGTGATGTACCTAACAGACCCAACAGCCATGATTGTAGACATTCACCATGTGGTGATGCCTGCCATGAGTCATCCAGTTAGTGCCAGCACCATTGGCAGACGACTGCATGACACAGGACTACCTTCACGCAGACCCTTACAAAGACTACCCTTAAGACTGCAATGGTGTCATGCCAGACTGTCATGAAGTGACCCAGAATGGCAGCGGGTCATCTTCAGTGTCCCACTTTTGTCTTGGTAGAGATGACCCAACCAATCTGTGTGTGGAGGCATCGTGGTCAGAGCCAAGATGATTGGTTTGTTGTCACGTGTCACACATCCGGACCACAGACATGTGAGAATATTTAAGCTGCATGGGATGGGTTTTCACAGGACACCATTAGAAACCTCTACAACTCCATGCCGAGGTGTCTGGCGTTTTGCATTAGAAAACATGGTGGCCTGACGCCATACTGGGAGAGACTACTGCTGTATGTGTAGCTCAATAAATATTTCCCACATCAGTCTAAATGTATCATCATTTATTGCACCTGGTGACCTTTATCCTCCTTCCCAATAG
The DNA here is from genome assembly GCA_024036415.1 of Prochilodus magdalenae. NCBI lineage: Eukaryota > Metazoa > Chordata > Actinopteri > Characiformes > Prochilodontidae > Prochilodus > Prochilodus magdalenae. The sequence continues at coordinate 631,297 of JAMWET010006979.1, read as the reverse complement.
CACTACAATCTGACACATTCTTCTGTGTGCAACTATTTGCTTGATGATGCAATCCACTGAAAGGTATTTTAATGGGGCTTTCCTTTTATTCAGTTTAAGACTGTAAGGGAAGAGATGGTCATGCTTAAACATGCACCGGTATTCAGTGATTCTGTGTACGGAAACTTGGAATATTTCAAAAACTGTCACCTCAAATGTCAACCAAGTAGTTTTACTGGGGGAGTTTAGGGATGCTGTTTTGGTTTTGTTTAACAATGGGAATGCTGTAATAACTCTTCGCTGGAGTCCCACAGCCTTAGAAATAGTGACCCTTTCCAGACTGATGTATAATAATAACAACTTTCTTATTACTTCCAATATTTATTTGGATTACAGCATAGTGGGCTGCTGGTTCAGGCTAAAATGGTTCTGTATAAGTGATTTTTAGATTGAGATTCATTTAGATGAATTGGCTGATTACACTGACACTGATGTTTTCACACTAGGCTGCCTTTTATTTGATAGATCTTTATCTCTGATGGGCCTCTGAAGGTCAGCTGGAAACATACTATTTTTTGCAACATACTGATGGTCAGTGGAACACAAGGCGAGCATCTATGAAGAATGTACAGGAATTTACAGCAACGTTTGACCTAATTTCGCCATTTCTTCTCTGTTCCCACACATTTCCACTGAAACGGTACTCTTACTGGAACACAAGTTCAAGGAGAAATCAGCTACATTAAAAAAAAGATTTGCAATGAGTATAATTGAAGCATCATGCTGGCCAACCTTTTCGGTTGCCTTGTGTTGCAATCTTAAGGATAAAAGCCCAGCTTTTCCCTGAATTCATGCTTATCACACATTATCCGTTGTCTGCAACCCCCACCAGTTTCTCTCGAAACGTCTCCTTATGGAGGTTTTACGAGTGAAAGATCACCAGCAAAGTGTCTCCCAACACCTGTGCCATAAATCAAGAGCAATCCTGGCTTATACGTAACTTGGAGCATGAGAGGAAAGGGATGAAGATCAAATGAAACAGAGGATGATGGAAGTGAGCAATAGACAAAGCAGGTTAGCAGCAGAGAACACTTCCTATTAATTATTTGTAATCATTTGTCATCCTGAAAGCTACATAGCATTAATAACATACACTATATAGAAAAGTATTGGGACACGTTTGACCTCAATCATTCAATTCAGGTGTTTCCTTTAGTCCCATTGCCAGAGGTGTAGAAAGCCAAGCCCCTAGCCATGCAGTCTGCCTTTACAAACATTTCTGAAATAATAGATCATTCTGAAGAGTTCACTGACATCGAGAGTGGTACTGTAGTAGAATGCCACCACAGCAGCACGTCTTCCATGATATTCTATGGCACTGTTGAAAAGTGGAACCACAGCAAGCAACTCAGCCACTAAGTGGCAGACCACGTAAAGTTCCAGAGCGGCATCCAAACCTAAAACCTACTCTGGCATTGACACGAGCACAAAAACTGTGCACTGGGAGTTTGATGACATGCCTTACATCACCTAGCACAAAGCCAAGTGTCAGATGGAGTAGCGTAAAGCATGCAGAGTGTTGGTTTGGCAAATGCTAGAAGAGCATTACCTGCATGACTGCATTGTTAGCTGTATGCTATAGGGTTGTTTTTTACGGGTTTGGCCTAGAGCCCCCCAGTTCCATTGAACTGAGATCTTAACGCTTCAGGATAACAACATTTTGACGAATTGCATTCTTCCAAATTTGTGGGAATAACTAGAGAAAGCCCTTTTCCGTTCCAGCATGACTGTACCCAAGCGCACAAAGCAAAGCCAACAAAGTCTGGTGTGGAAGATATGACTGGCCCGCACAGGGCTCTGACCTCAACCCCACTGTGAGCCAGACCCTCTCATCCAAAATCAGTGTCTGACCTTGCTAATGCTCTTCTGGATTAAGTGGCAAACATTCCCACAGACACATTCCAGAATCTACGACGGGGAGGGCGGAGGGCGGGGGGAACTCCATTATAATGCCAATGGAATTTTGTGGGCGTCCATATACGTTTGTCGATATAGTGAATTAATATTCATTAGACACTAAACGTGAGCTTTAGAAGTTTTATTTAATATTTTAAATACTTTACATGCGCAAGAGTTTGGAGACACTTTCCCAGTTAATATTCTTCTGATATTATAGGTATTAATAGTGACCTTGTTCCTCCAGCACTCTAATTTTTTGGAATGACTTTACACTGGATGTTGGAACATTGCAGTAAGGATTTGATTACTTTTAGCCACAGGTGCACAAGTGACCTTGCATCCTAAAGCAAATGTATTCACTAATCAGAAGGGGTTTCTGTGGATGTACACAGAGCATATTTTGGGACTATATAGTTTTAAAGCGTTCTAACTCACTCACTATTACAGAAATATACAGGGGTTGGACAATGGACCTGAAACACCTGGTTTTAGACCACAACCATTTATTAGTATGGTGTAGGGCCTCCTTTTGCGGCCAATACAGCGTCAGTTGGGCTTGGGAATGACATATACTGCGTCCTGCACAGTGGTCAGAGGGATTTCAAGCCATTCTTCTTGCAGGATAGTGGCCAGGTCACTACGTGATGCTGGTGGAGGTTCGTCCTTCTTGGTGGTATGCTGACATTACCCTGGATACCGTGGCTCTTGATACATCACAAAGACTTGCTGTCTTGGTCACAGATGCGCCAGCAAGACGTGCACCAACAGTTAGTCCTCTTTTGAACTCTGGTATGTCACCCATAATGTTGTGTGCATTGCAGTATTTTGAGCAGAACTGTGCTCTTACCTGCTAACTGAACATTCACACTCTGCTCTTACTGGTGCAATGTGCAGTTAATGAAGATTGGCCACCAGGCTGGTCCAATTTAGCCATGAGACCTCCCACACTAAAATGACAGGTGTTTCAGTTTCATTGTCCAACCCCTGTAAGAACCCCCTCTGAAAGAAGGTATGATCCCAAAGACCAGGAGAACTCTCAGATGGAACTGCAGGAAGGTTTGGCAATGGATAGTTCAGCTGTGCCGCATTGACAAATATGATCTGCATCTGCAATAAATGGAACATTAGATGACAATAACAGGACATTAATATGTCATCGTTTTTAACATTACAAGTTATCAGGTTATAACTAAAAACTGAGGCAACTTCTATCAGCTGCATTGGCTTGTTGGTTCAAAATTCAGCACAACCTGAATGAAGCATGTTCAAGAAAATGTCACAAGCTAGATAGAAGCTCATGCCCATGTTAGATTATTTCATATCACAGACTATTGATGTTTACTTCATTAAAAAAGGATTAAACATCCAATAAGTTAACATTAGCATTGTTCATCCAGCTCTCTGTATGTTAGCTGCCTAGTTAGCTAGCTAAAACTGGTTGAAGCATGCAGAGTTGATAAGCTGTTTGGAAGCATACTGTGGAGATTTTTTCCCACAAGGAATTCTATTTCACACATCATCAACAATAAGTTTAAATGCTGTGGCTATTTCATTATTTTTTGTATGATGTGGCAATTTCATAATTTCATTTAGCAAGTATGACCTACTTGTGTTTATGCAGCCAGAACACTTCTTCTTCTTCTTCTTCTTCTTCTTCTTCTTTATCAGGCAGTTCAGCCAAAGAGGGCAAATGAGCTGTTGCTTGAGCAGGTTTAGTCACTCAATCAATCTTTATTTTTTCTCAGAGAACACACTAGACACAATGGTGGCCCTCATTGTCAGTGTAGCCGAGTATTGTCTGTAGACGAGGCGTGAAAAAGAAAATACAATAATTCTAATCAACTAAAACTAAAATCAACATTCAATATTAAATAGAAACCAAATACTTAAAAAACCTATCAGGATAATAGAAGCGTAAGAGTAAAACTGGAGGAATGGATTCACTGAGAGATCAGCTATTTCTGAAAACAAATGTGAAGCTTTTGGAATGGCCCTCACACAGTGCCCGTCACAGTCACACAGACTTGGACATCATTAAAGGTCTGTGGGTAGATCCTAAACCTGCTGTGAGTGTAAGACCTCCCAGGAATACTGCACAACAAAAGAGGAGTGGATGAAAATTCATACAAACAAGAACAGATTTTTTGCTTTCTACAAAAAGTGTTAACCTGTGATAGCTAGTACTGTCATAGCTTCCTCCAGACTTCTACACACGACGTAGTTACGATATTTGTTATGTTGTTTTTTAAATATAAATGAGTATTAGTAATTGTAGAGTTATGCACAAGTTTGTTTACATCTACTAGGTTACAAAGAAACAACAAATGAAGAAGAAGAAAGAGAAGAAGAAGAAAGAGAAGGAGGAGGAGAGAGAGATGACATTAACGTAGGAGTGAGGGTTCAATTCGGCCTCGGGGGTGGGGTGGAGGTGCAGGTGTTAGCTGGAGGTTAAAGGAAGTCTAAAGGCTTTCAAAAATGTTAGATATTCTGGTGTAGGAGGTGGGCTGGGATGGTTATAGGCCAACTGAGTAGATGAAAGTCTGTCAAGTCCCCCGACCTTTAAAACTCCTTAAGGACTTGAATCAGTGCGCTTGTCTGAAGGAAAAAAAGAGCTTCCTGGTCCCGTTTCAAGGAGGTCCCTCGAGTAGATGGCCTGTCAGGGATTGAGGCCTTAAGGTGCTTGATGTCCAGCAGAAATCTTAAAACCTCTGAACCTTCATCTCCTTCAACTCTGAAAGCATCAGAATCTCAAAACAAAACTGTAAAAGTAGGTCAGGACGGCGCTTATGCTGACTCCCACCATACCCAATTATGGCAGTTTGGTGTGTGTGTGTTTCACAAGGGAACGGTGGAGCAGAAAAGTCTGAATATCTGTCCAAGCCTTTGTTATCCGATATGTATGTCAAGCCAAAGCGCTGGGTCCTATCTGCAAACGCACTGTAATGCTAAAAGCTGCAGAGTACGAGACTTAATGAAGCACTGCAACGCAGAAGCATCCTTTCTCTATAAACAGATAAACAGTAGAACGGAGGAGAGGAGAGTGAACACTGCCTACAATAAGTTTCAATGCAGAGATCCAGCTCTAAACCTGACTAGAGCCAGTGTAGAGGGAGGGCACATACAGGGACGGTTTAATGAGGAAACACCGCCTGCAGCTCAGATCAGAAAAGAATAAACAGTTAAGGGAAGGATAAAGGTGAGGGAGAGCAAGTGAAAGAGAGAGTTAGTCTTGCTGATAATGTTTAAGAAAGAAAGAAAGAAAGAAAGAAAGAATAAGGATGAACAAATGAAAAAAAAAAGAATGAATGTATGAGGGAGAGAAAATATAATGCTGGCAAGGAGGGAGAAAAGGGAAAAACGGGTAATCCTGGCACCTTTAATGAATAAACTAATGATCAAATGAATGAAGAAATTAAATAATAAATGTAAAACTGGAATGAAAGAGTGAAAGAAAAAGAAATAAAGAAAAAGCAATCAATGTAAATGAAGGAATGAGTTTCAATAAATAAAGAAATAAAGGAATTGAATGAAAGAAGGAAGTACAAAATAACAATAGAAGGAACATCAAAAGATGCGTGAATGAAGGAGTTAAATAAAAGGAGGAAAATTACTATATGTGAATTAATGAATGTGTTAAAGTGGATAGTAAGCCGTTGGTCCGACTCAGACTTGGGCTGTGGGTTGGTTGAGTTGGCGATGGGTAGTGTGGCTGAAACGAGGAATGAAGGGAAAGAGACTCGATCATGAACTTCACTCTTTAATGCCAACGCCTATCTCCAGCTACTCAAACATCTGCCTCTCGACATGCCTCGCCATATTTCTCTTTCTCTTGCTCTTCCTCTCGTGCACTTTCTTTTCACACACTCACTTCGCCTACCGTTCTACGTCATCAACCAACACAACAGATTTTAAACAACCATTTGCAGGAAGTAGTTTTCATACCATCATCATTAATTACTGCTTTTACAAATGAAAGACAAACAATGAAAGAAAGCACAAAGGAATGAAAGTAACAAAGAAAAGAAGGAAAAATAACAAATAAATGAATGAATGAATAAATGAATAAAAGACAAAAGGAAGAGAAAAGGGATGAATGAACATTGACAAAAGGAAAAAAATAACTGACTGGATTAACAGAGAAAAGATAAAGAAGAAAAGGAAATCATGAAATAAAAAAACAAATGAATAAATGAATAAAGGAAAAGGACTAATGAAGGGAACGAAAAGGATAGGCACTGATGAAAAAACTGATGAGTGAGTAAATGAAAAATAGAATAAACAGACTGATAAAGGCTGAAGGAGGGAAAGAATTAGTAAATGAATGAGCAAACGAATGAATGAATGAATGAATGAATGAATGAGCATATAAATTAGTGAATGAATGAACGAGCTCCACTCATGAACAATAAGGAGTTTCAGTCCCTCAATCCCTTTATTTCCAGCTCATTCCTTCCTTCCCTATCATGTACTCCATCTCTCTCTCACTCTCATCTATACTGATGCCTCCTGTGGATGTCACTGACCAGCTGCCAAGCCTAAGCAGTGAGATGACCGCAGTCAAATGAATGAAGCACATACAGTCCTCACCTGCTATAAAGACATATCCCGCTGTGAGGCTGATATACGAACTGAAATCAAAGCAACCTGAGGTGCTCCCTCGCCCCTCAGTAACCCGGCCATGCTTTTATGAGCCTCAGCAATCTCTGAGCTGGCAGCGACTCAGGCTGTACGGCCTCCTTACCAAGAGTAAAAAGGTCACATGGATCAAACCCCAGCCAGAGCACAGAGGGACACGGGCCTAGTGACAAAGAGGCACCGCTGAAGCGTGACTATTACAGCTAGGCCTACAGTTGGAGCCATAAGGGTCAAAACTCGGCCAAAACGCGAGAAGAAAATCACCGCTACATCAATGCTGACCTCTGCTAGCGTTCCTAGAGGATCCTAGTAGTTTAGGCTAATTTGGCTGAGCGATAGTTGGCCATTCTAGATAAACATAGATGTTTCGATCACATCAGTCACTTTCAGACACTAAACAATGAAACAAGAGGAGTAGTAAACTCATGGGCCAGACAGAGAGTCCTGTGACCTAAACACACCTAACAGCCTGTAATGCCTCTAGCAACACGAGCACCAACAACAGATTAGATTTGGCATGGACTGGACAGGTTTCTGGATGTTGGCCTCATCATTGTTCAGCCACTCTAGCATCTAAGCATTGTGCAGTTGGGCCAGTTTGGTGGATGCCTTCTGCTGGTAGACCCGTATGACCGTACGCTTCCATACACCTGCAGATTCAGCTACTTCCTTCACACTATGGTCTTTGGCACGCCCTAATGCTCAGTCATCCCTTTTAGCCAATCATTAGCATCTGCTATGGAGCCATTTTCCACACACCAAAGGGAACATTCATTGCACTGTACCACCTCTTCCCAAGCTATGGATCCCGTCACTTGCACCCTGCGGGTATTTATAGCCTGATCATCCTTGTGCAGCGCCATCTGCAAGAGCCAGAAGTTACTACCACCTTAAACACACACGAGATGACTCTTTCTTTGGTCTGGTGAGCTTATAGCGAGTAACACAGAGCTTAAAGAAGAGCAATAAAATAACTCTCGAAAATTAAGCACCTATAGTGCTCTGAGGGCTGAACTCTCCTTCACATGTCCCAGAGCCTCTTAGAAATCATTATGATCCTCAGTATTACTAATACTTTGATATTAACTACTTCTACCGTACAGCCCAGTGATACAAGGAGTGAGTTTGTCTAGAAAGTGTAGTTTCTTACATTTCAATAGATACCACATTTATGTTTGTAAGTAAAAGAGAAAATAATATAATCATTTTTATTTTAAGATGTACCGTACTTTATTTCACAGAGCACTTCTCCTACCTCAAATATTAGAAACACTAGTTTTTAGTTTTACCAGCTCTTCTACCATATAGAAAAAACTGGACAAGCTGTTAAAGAGGGCCGGTTCTGTCCTGGGAAGCCCCTTAGACCCAGTGCAGGTGGCGGAAGACAGGAGGATGTTAGCCAAGCTGGCATCCATGCTGGAGAATGACTCCCACCCCATGCATGAGACTCTGGCAGCACTGGGCAGCTCCTTCAGCGACAGGCTGCTTCACCCCAAGTGTGTGAAGGAGCGGTATCGAAGGTCCTTCCTTCCTGCTGCTGTTAGACTCTACAACCAGCACTGCTCCCAGAGGACCACACACACTCCCACTTAACTACACACACTCACAGACCACACACACACACACACACACACTTAACTACACACACTCACAGGAAATAGAGTTGTTTTCTATGTAGCATAATGTGCAATACTAGCAATGTGCAATAAAGAATAAATGTGCAATTTTCTGTAAATATTTTGCAATTATCTGTAAATAAGATTCTCCAGAGGTTTTGACTTTTATTATTTATAATGTTTATACTGTTGTTCTGTTCACCTGTCTTATTTTTTGTACTGAGTACCTTGCTATCCCTTTGCTGCTGTAACACTGTAAATTTCCCCACTGTGGGACTAATAAAGGATTATCTTATCTTATATAGGAATACTTTGCAGTTCTACAGCGACATACTTCAGTGATCCACCACCCGAAATAATACCTGCTCTGTGGGGATCCTGACCATAGAAGAACAGGGTGAAAGAGGACAGATGGACTACACTCTGTAAAAACTACTAGGTGCTCCTATAGGGTAAGCTGATGAAACAGACTATGAGTGTAGGAACAAGGAGCCGATCTTAATAAAGTGCTGGGTGGGCGTGTAGCTTCTTGCTTATTTGTGGAAAAAGACATTCTTTACATTTTTGCCATGTTTGGTCATTTGTTAGCTCCCCAAACAAACATATAAATGCAGATGTGAACATGTTGACACAGAATGTAAACTGGATGTACAGCTGTATACAAAAGTTTGGGCACCCCGTCCAGTGCCATGTTTTGTTGATTTAAGTTCACAAAAGCTCCACAGAGAACAAACCTCTGAATATCGCAATGCACTGTTTATTGGCTGAAGTTAATGCACTGACACATAAAATACGGCCCTTGCAAAAGTCATGGCACGCTTTGTAATTTATGTTGTTTTTCCCCCCAATATGTTAAACTTAAGAAAATAAATAGGAACTGTGCACGAGCATGTGCAGCAAGCCACCACGTTTACATGTGCTCTCAGCAGAGGCTCCGTTACCTTATGTGAACCTTTCAATAAATTCACCCAGACGTGTCATTTGACCAGCATATTACTGCCAATGCAGTTGGTGATTGCACAACACTGTTGTTATCCAATTTAGAGTCTTCTTCTTATCCTTCTTATTCTTCTTATTATTACTATTATCATTTTTTTCTGCTGTATTTTTGTCCACTAACTGGAAACAGGGATTTTGAGGTATTGCCACTGTTCCAACTCCAGAATATTCTGTTTGGTTAGGAACGGTATGCTTGTACACATCTTTTTTGAACAGGCCTACCAGTAAATGATGACATGTTCTAATAAAGGTGAGGCCAATCATTAACCCATCCGTGAAGTGAAACTCCTACATACACATACACACTAGTGAACGCACACACTACGGGGCAGTGAGCACACTTGCCCAGAGCGATGGGTAGCCCAGGGAGCAGTTGGGGGTAGGTGCCTTGCTCAAGGGCATTTCAGTTGTTGTTACTGCACCAGCAACCTTGCTCTACCAGCCCAATGCCTTACCCCTACGCCACCAGAGACCAAGGAATGAATGGGTTGCAATAGTTTGTACACCCAGATTATATGACGAGGACAGAAATCCAGTAGTAACTCCCTATTAGCCAGGTAGGATACTGTAGCATGTGGCTAGTAACAGCCTAAACACCATGTGGGATGCTGTAGCAACCCCCCTAACAACATCTTAGCTAGGTTAAGCTGCACAATCACATTCTCTTCAGGAAGTGCACCTTTCTCATTGTGTACCTTAAATCAACTAACATGGAATTAACATGGAATTTGAAAAATAGGAACCCTCACTTTTCTCAGTTAGCCGTACGCCTACAAGCAGAACAAAGTCTTGGCGCTTTTGATTAAATCATTGTGTTCATTAGTTTGTACATTAGTTGTTCTTCATTTCATTGTTTTTTTATTTAAATGATTTATTTATTCTATATTTCTCAGGTTTATTAACACATTTACACACCAACTTTCACCAAACCTTTGAGTTTGAGTACAGATATGCCAACGCTGAAATGAAAAATAACAAAACTGTCCACTAAAATTGACATATTTGCTCGTGTTCCGTGAATAAGGGATAATATGCCTAGAAAAGGAAGTGTAGATGATTGGACGCCAACATCAGCCCCCTTAATCTTTCCTAACCATGACGAAACGTGAAGAAGAGAGGAGCACAATAGCTCTGCTGTTGAAAGAATATAACTGCATGCCTGTACATTTACAGTGACCTCCTTAAGTACTGGGATGATGAAGGCAAATTGATGGTTCCGTGGAGGACTCAGCATTAAATCACATATTGCCAGAAATACTAATAAATAAGGGATGACGTTATGTTCTCTCAAGCCTTTGAAGGCATTTTTACAGGGTTTCAAAGAAGAGAAATATCACAACTCAAATGCTACCATGACTTTAGGGCATTCGTACACTCAGTCATACCTACAGTACTAGGTACATTCAAATGTGCAACAGACTAACTCCACTAGTTTCATCTTTTAATCTCTTTAATTCTAAATAAAACTAAAACATTGTCAACGTCTTGCTACGGGATTTTATACAGTGTCCTGGAAAAGTATTCATCTATCACTGCATATTCGTCACAGTGAATACACTGAAACAGAGTATGTCCAGTGTCCCAATGGCTAAGAAAACACCAATACGCTCATTAAAGAGCAGTGAGGCTTGCTAAATTGGCCAAAGATGTCCATCATTTTAATGAATACCCCAGAAGCTACACAGGAAATGACCCACGAGACTGACAGGTGCTGGTGTTCCAAAACAAAGGCCTGTGATTAGTAATGGTAATATAAACAAACATACACACATGAACACAGAACAACTTTGTATTCCTATCTTTACGGGTATTTCCAGTCCATTCTGTATAACTGTAGGTTCACAACGCTGTCTACAATTAACCCGTAACCTCGGGAAAATATTTTTCTACTTTTTTTTTTTTTAATTAAACTTAATTTTGATCACAGAGACCACCCACAATGTCTGTTTTCTAGCATCATTGGGTTCCTACAAAGAGCTAAATGCATGGCCACCCATATGCACACAGCTTCTGCTGCCTATAAGTCTATGTAAGCATCTTATTTTAAGTGGCAGACATGAACTAAATTCAATCATATGCTCTGCACATGACATCACAGTTGGCGGGGGCTGCTGTGGTTATGCCCACCAAGTGGCAGAAAGACAAATGCAGCAAGAACACAAAACATCTAAAAGGGGAAAGAGCCGCTGTTCAGTTGACTGTACATATAGTGTCAGCAAGAATTCAGACCGAAGCTATAGGCAAGTGGATCACAGGAAGATAGAAGGTTTCCTATTTACTAGCGTCCTGTTTGATTATTCCTGTTCCACATTGAATGGTGTAGACCGGGATTTTAGCCACTGACTGTACAACTTCACACAACTGCGAATTCAGCTACTTCCTTAACACTAAGGCTTTCATCAGGTCCTCACTGTTATTCCAAGTACAGTATTTTAGTACCATCTGAGATTATCAAGAGATGCTGTTTTCACAGAGCCCTCAAGACCACTAACAGACATTTACCTGACAGGTTTTGAAAGGTGCATGTTGAAACTGTAGGACAGCACTGCTCAGCAAGACAAATCCAATATGGCTTAAAGGGCAAAAAAAAAACAAAAAAAAACAGGCCTACTTCAAAGATCTTCGTCTACACGAGAAAATAAACACCTGTCTTTTCCGAGATCTTCAGAATGTGTGCTCAGCGTGCTGTCTACACACACAGCATATGTTGGCACTCCCACATCCCCCTATAATATCAATGCCGTGCTGGAGGTATGTATGACTTCATGGAAAGCTCCATTATGTAACTGCAGTGTAGTGATCTGGACCTGTGTTAGCTGCCCTACTGCAACAGTAAAGACGGCTGTTAGATACAATTGGGTTTTACCGGGCACTTACAACACTAACCAGATGTGCAGAGGTGAGCAGGAGCAGCACACAACATGAAAAATGCACTTGCAAAAGTGCACCTAAATCAGTGTTTCCTTTCTAACTAGGTTAATCTTGCTCATGTCTGTGCACAGCATACAGGTACAACGCATGTCCTGGGATTAACTATCGTCCATAAAATGGCTGATGTTTTACCAAAATTCTCTGTTTTAGATGTGAACTGGGCAGTTGTAGGTCACACCAGCGTAAGCTCACCAGTCACAATGCTGGTGTGGGTTGTGCCGCCCACACAGCTTCAACAAAACCGTGTTCCCTAAGGATCTCTCAAACTTACCACACAGCATAACTGTCTGCGTGCTGTCTGTATATTTGTTCGCAGCTCTGTTTGTTCAACCGACCTCTCCAGCATTCCCTAGATGCACATCCAGCAGTAAACAAGATCCCTGCTTTCTTCTAGATGTGGTCAGATAAAAGCTGTTTATCAGTGAGACATGGATACAGTGGGGTCCACAACAGCATCCTTATGAGTAGGGTTCACATGACTCTCCCCTCTGATGCTGTTGTGTTTGGTTCTGCTTCGATGGCACAGGAGGCTGGGAGTATTAAACTATTAATTATGAGTTCTAGGTGTATATGGATCATGCAAATGCAGTTTCCAGGTCTGCTATATGATTTTTAAAAAATCAATGCAAATGAACATTAAAAATGAAATTTTTCCCCCTTTTGCATCCATCATCATCCCTTTACTTACCAAGAGCGTCTCCAGTGGTGGAAAGCAATGGCAATGTTAACTCTTGTTTTTATGTTCGCCTCTTTTGGTTGCTAACGAACGTGGACTCTTGACATGAGTTGGCATCAGAGACCATTATAAGGGTTTCTTACAAAAAGCTCACCCACTCAGTCATCTTCTAAACATTTCATTTACATTTAACGGCATTTAGCTGACGCTCTTATCCAGAGCGACTTACAAGGTTAACCACATTACAGGAGGGCCAGTGTAGTGCTAGGAGTCTTGCCCAAGGACTCTTATTGGTGTAGCACAGCATAGTCACCCATACTGGGATTCGAACCCCAATCTCCCACGTGGGGTGGTGGCTACTTGGTGGGTAGTGGTGTTATCCGCTGAGCTACACCAACCACTTTGTACTTCTGGTTCACAGTGGGTCCTGGAGCCTATCCCAGCATTCAATGAGGAGAAGGCAGGAAATACACGGGACAAGCCACCAATCATATACACACACTCATACGGGGGGCAATTTAGCATCTTCAGTTCACCTGGCTGCATGTAAAACATTACAGTGAAATATTATCACCTCCAGTGGCAAAGTGGTGTTGGCACTGTAATAGACTGGACGAGCTGGAGCTAGCTGATTAGCTTGATAACACATTTGACGTTCCATCAAAGAACAGTGCTTTCTTCACATTCTGCTGATCATTTTACTTTGCTGGCTGTATAACACTCAATTTTAGTATTTCACAAACAGTTTTAATAATAAACACTGTGTTCCCCGTTAGACCCCCTAGTTCAGGTGTGCTTATTTGATCTCCACAAGGGTTCACATGGTACCATTTCCATTTGTTTTGACAAACAGAGCAAATGCACAAGCTATCTTTCAATTCATTTGATTTTACAAATGAATAGAAATTCCACACTGAAGATTGGTGACACGATTCAGCTACACGTTTTCAGCTACTCCAATCTACTTTTTACCTACCTTCAACCTACTACTAAGTGCTGAATCCCTCACAGAAACAACGTGGGATGTGGTTAGTCCCATATATCTATACACATCGTAACTGGTCTAGTACGTCAAATACATGGTCTAGGTCATCTCAGTGCTGAGAATAACAGGGAATTAAAAAACATTAGGAGAAGCTTAGGAGTTAGTGTCAGGCCTGGTTGGCAGGACCTATGCACTCAGAGAGTAAAGCAACACTGGGTTATATTGGGGTACACCGGAGGGGTGGTCACAATCTCAGGCAGGGTCAGAACCGCACAGGCAAAAAACAAGTGAATAGGGCAGATCCAAAACAAAGTAAAAACCAAGCAAAGAAGCAGAAGAGCAATAAATAACCGGAGGGCAAACCAAACCACGGGAGCAGAAAAACAAAGGAAGGGTCATACACGAGAAAGGTAAACAGCACAATGCTCAGAGTTGCAGTGAATGAACAAATGCAAAACCTCAAGGCAGTATAAATACACGCAGGTGGTGGCATACAGGTGAACTCAGTCCTCCGGTGACGGAGATGGATAAGCTGCAGGGGGACACATGGTGGTGAAGTCATCCGCTAGTGGATGTTAGGTAATGTAATTCCCAGGTTGAGTAGAACCACCAGCAAAGACAGGCGGCGTGACAGTTAGAAGTTTTCCCAGGCTCAAATCCCCTAATGCAGGTGTGGCTTTTGTTTTTAAGTATGTTTTTATTAGAATGTAAAATTCTAGTTAGATACATAACTGATTAATTAAGGTTTTCCCTACAAGTGTTATCAACCTAGAGAGGCTAGAGAAGAGAACAAGGACTAGGCCTTATCAATTCATTGAAAATGAACCTAATCACCAAAGATTTTGGACAGAACATTAGGATTATTAGATGGATATATTTGGTCTATTATATGATAACTGTGATACAGAAGCTCACTGGACAAAAACAAAAAAAATTACCTTGTGTGTTTGAGATGGTCGTAACTTCAGGCTCCTGTAGGATGGATGGATGGATGGATATAGAGATAGAGATAGAGAGATAGATAGATAGATAGATAGATAGATAGATAGATAGATAGATAGATAGATAGATAGATAGATAGAGAGGGAGAGAGAGAGAGAGAGATAGATAGATAGATATTTTAGCAGATAGATAAATAGATAGATAAAAGAGATAGAGATGGATAGATTAGATGGGGTAGATAGATAGGATAAAGAGATAAAGAGATAGAGAAGCATAGATCGTGGTTGGGGGGGTGCCCCCTGGTGGGGGGTTTGCTGATGCTGAAGGGGGGGGGGGTCACCACTAGTGCTCATGAAATGAAGTCTCAAGCTGAGACATGACTATATGTGTTTTCACCTCGTACTGCATTGCTTCATCTCGTCAAGTAGTAATCAAAGACACGGGACTTACTGGAAGAACATGCTCAACGTTCTGTAGGGAAAACAGGATCATTCAATTAACCCACTGAAAACGTGAACATGAGGTTATGCAATGTGAAGACACTGTAACTCATCCATGTTTTTTGGCTGAGAGAAAATGTTTTGATTTGTGATGTTCACTACCGCACTCATAAAGCCTCAAAAACAACAATCTGTTCCAAACCTCAACACTCTAAATTAACCCAAACGTACAGTCAGTTTAAGTGTGGTTAATCATCATGCCTCAGGCCCGCTTTTATTTGTGTGTTATTAAGGAAGCTGGTGAACTGTATTCTTGCAGCCAGTCTGGATCAAGTACAGGGAATAAAGCTGGGTTTTGCTGCCTAATCCTTCTATTTTGCTGATTTGGGGCCAGGCTTGCCAATTTGCCAATCTGTGGTTTATCCAGAGGAAAGCAGTGAAAGACGATCCTGGTTGAATGGTCCAGAGGCAACCCTGTCCATAAGGACAGAGTCTTGGTCATGGAAATCTTCTCATTTTTGTCGTATTCCTGAGGGAATACTTGGAATTCTTGACCTTATCAGGCTAAAAGGCATCTGAGAGAAACGCTCTGCATTTCAATACTGTTTTTGACAGCTCAGATTTACCTGATGACCTGGATTTTCAAAGCACCTACATCACACAATAACTACTTGGCAGACAAGGAAAGGAGCGAGGTTTGGATCACCCAACGGATTTTATGGGCAAGTGTTCAGTGGCCTAGGGAGCTCCCTAAATAAATCGTGAACAAATGAGTACAGACTGCTATTTTATAGAAGCAGTAGTGGTGGGAATCTTACTAGCAGCAAAACAGAACAAAAGAACTAAAATGTGAACTAAAATTTTGCATTCGAATTGCAGTCAATCATAATTCAGATCCTTTCCATATTTTTCCTGAACCTCCATTTCATTTTCTCCTGCTATCAAGGCTAAGCTTCCGTCACACTATTGCATTTCCTGTGAAGTTTTCCTCCTTCTACTTCTAAAGCTCCAGTTATTCCAAACATGTGATGTGGAATTTGATATTCTGAACATGCCTGCTTCCAAAGCCAAATGTAAAATGTCACTCGAGTCAAAGAAAAAAGGGCCATTCTTATAAGCCAGTGATCAAGGATGCTTGACAACTTGGGTTTTAAGGCTTGCAGCTTTTTCCGTCTTTGCATACAGCTGTTCCAGCTGTTGATGTCATCTTTATTGGAGTAAATGTTGGAGTAAACACCACCCTAATGTACAGCTAACAGAACAGCAAATGGCTAAAGTTAACTAGTGGCTCCATGTCAATTCACTCTGGAACAAGATCACATGTCGCAGTTATTGCTGACCTCAACTCTTGCAACCAAAATAACTCAGTCAGTACTTCATTTCATTTGCAAAGCTATGCGCCCTCTCTCAGTGCTGTAGAGAATGAAGGTTTCTGCAATACGATGAGAACAATGGAACCCCCCCGGACACATCAACAAAACCATCACTGTGGCCAAGTTACGAAGTTACAATGTCTACATATCTCAATACATTAAATCATAACCCTGGCATCACGATACGTTTCATATAACCAGGTTCTTCAGCAGGTGCCAGTACACAGACCTACCTAAGATGGCAGCTTAGTGAGCAGTGAAGAGAGATCTATCTATCTATCTATCTATCTATCTATCTATCTATTTAAGTCAGAATTGAAATAGGGAACTACTCTGACCAAAAGCATTTGCCTATTTCAGCCTGTCCTTACCTTCCTACCAGAGGCTGATGAAGTACCATACCATGTAGTTAAAGTAGAGTTGCCCGGTGTACAGTATCTCTCGAGTACAGGTTCCTCCTTTTAGACCTCTACTGGAGTAAAAGTACTCAAGTATTAACCTTCAAATGTACTTAAGTATGGAGAGTAACAGTAGCATGGTTTATTATAACTCTAATGTCCCATTATCATTTCTGGAACTCTCAGTCAGCTCATTTCAGGTAAAGAGACTCTAGTGCCTCTCTCAGTCCACCAGTCTTTAACAGATGGTCATTAATTAGTCTGACACTGATGTCTGTTCAAATGATCATGAGCACAAAACACAACAGGAGAACAGTTTCCATTAGCTAGAACCAAGGTGTCTCCCACAGGTCAAAACAAGCTCGGAGCACACTGTACCCTGATCAGCAGGCTCACTTCACTCTTCTTTCGTTTTGACATGTTCTATTTTTATGCTCATGTAAGCCCAAAGTTAAAGACAAAGTTCCCCAGAATGGAAATACTTCAGGTACAGTAACCAGAGTTACTGTCCACCCCTCCTGAATTCTGCTCTCTACAAGAACCTCCAGTTGGAGAATGTCTGGTCATCAGTCCATGATCGAAAGCTCAAGTAGAACTTTGCTTCACAGCAACTGAAACCAAATGGTGTTCTTCTTAGAACCTTTCAAACTTCATTGAAATTTGAAAAAGGTTCTTCATGTTCACACATCTTATGGGTGCTGTCCCCTGATTGGTGGGCTTGTTTTCTGCTTCTTTTGTTATAATATGTTATATTATGTTTTGTATGCAGAAAGTAAAACAAGTCCCTCAAAAAAGAAACACTTCAGTACAGATACACCAAAACACTAATTACACTACAGAAACCAATTACAGTTAGTTCTAGACTGCCCAGCACTGCTTTCTACAATCCTGACTTTCATCCTCAACAGTGACAATCATCTTCCACATCCCTCAATTATCTAATCTTACTTTGCATAATGTGTGAAGAACAGCTCTGAAATTTCTCAGAAACTCTCCAAAGTCACCATATTGGATAGCCAGAAACCCAGATACCCAGAACAAGGAAGCATTCATTCACACATGATACTGCTGCACTGTCTGGCATTAGCTTCTGTCACTCGTAACTCGTGAGGCACAGCATGGGCTAAACAAATTAAATTAAAACCATGTATGAAGTTATTAAAGCGCATGACCACACCGTGTTTTACCTGCAGTGAGGTTTGAGGTTAATTCCATCTGACAGGTTTTTGGGAAAATCAGACCCAGGAGACTCGCAAACTTCCAGGACAGATAGTTAAGCTAACAAGGCACTGGTTTAGGTGTGCCGGATCACGTTCCAATATCCAAATCCCACTGGTCACGTTTCAACCCACCGCAGCGTCCACTTCACCATGTAACACACTTGAACCATGCTCATGTTACTGACGTCAGAGAAATGTGCATGCAGTGAGGTCAGAGAACGGGATTATTCATCAGGCTTATTCGAATCAGCACCTTCCACCATGGAGCTTCCAAAAAAACTCCGCTTCGCAAAACACATCTTAAAGCACTTTACATAGCTTTACCCTTAAATCAAATCAGCAAGGACATGTCGGGTCTGAGGTTTCGCCTTTCATTTTGCACTAGAGCTATGTGGCTAATGTATCCTGAAAACTGCATCACACTTGCCTAAAGCTGTGTCAAACAGTGAAGTAATCTCAACCACACTTACGCACACTGTCCGACTCTGGATGGGGCTTGGATTTTGATGGCACTTTGTCTTTGGTTAATAAAAAAAGAAGCAATGAGCCTCATAATTACTGCTCAATATGTTTAAACAAGGATATGAGCTCCACGTAGCAGTGAACATATGAGGGAGGTCTTACGTTTGATTAAAGTAGCCTAAACTTAGACTAAGAAATTACTGGCACCGCTAGAAACACTTAACTAAATCTAATCAACAAAACTGAAGCATGTTTCGATTTTATACTGTACTGTAGCCTTTTTTACATCCACCTGAATGTTTAGTAATTCTTATGTGGTGGGTATAATGTGCAGTATGAGGTGACATCCGCTTACTCTTTTTATTAATATGGAAAAGATAGAAAATACACTAAATAATGAGCTACTAGTGTGTTTAAACAACCAGAGCCGTAGTAAATCTGTCTGGAAGTGGATGCAATAATTATGTCAGATAGAAGTTTTATTGTTCCAAAACATTGTAAAAATTAGCTCCTCGGACAAATAATTAGTACCTAACAGGTATCATGTAACACAGGGAGCCCTCATGTCTGTGTGACCTTCTGGCTCTCCCTTTTTAGTTATGCTGTAGCAGTCAGGCCTGCCGGAGTCACTGCTGCACTCTATTAACATCGTATAGTGTGTTCAGGTCTTCTGTCAGAGCTAACAGTCTGTCTGTTCTCTTTGTCTGAGCTTAACTGCTGCCCATCCTGTGTGGCCTGATGCTTTTGCTACATCTGCTTTGTCTGGGAGCCTCTGGGAGCCACTGGGAGCCTTTACCACCACGGAGCTCCTGGCTGTCCTGCACTGTGGAAGCTTGGCCTGCGCCTGCTGACCCACCTTATGACCCACCAACATAATTACAGACTAATCAGACTTTACACTCTGCTTTCTAGTGCTGTCTTGTATCTGGTGTTGACCCGAGGCGGATGGGTTCCCCCTTTGAGTCTTGGTTCCTCTTGAGGTTTCTTCCTTCCTAACTAAGGGAGTTTTTCCTTGCCACTGTCGCCCTCGGCTTGCTCGTTGGGGGCTCAAACACCAGATTCTTTGTAAAGATTCTTTGTAAAGCTGCTCTGTGATGATGTCTGTTGTAAAAAGCGCTATAAAAATAAATGTTGATTGATTGACCTCCATAAGCACGACACAGCTGTAACTCAATTTGGCATGGACTCAACACGTTTCTGTATGTAACAGGAACCAAAAATGACGATAAATGTAGAAATAATATGATAAATTTAGACTGATATGGACGATATTTATCCAGCTACACATACAACAGTAGTGCCTTCCAGTATGGTGTTAGGCTAACACGTTTGCTATCACAACATGCCAGACGTTGCTCCCAAAGGCATCCTGCGATAATCCATGCCATTCATATTAAATATCCGTACACAGTTCCTGTAGATTTTCTGGTAGGATTTCTGGACAAGGACGCACGACCACGGTCATCTTGGTGCTGACCACAGTGCCTCCACACACATTGGATTTGTTGGTCGTCCCCCACTGAGACAAAAGTGGGACTCCTCATTAAAGATGACCTGCTACCATTCTGATGGTGTCTGGCATGAGACTATTGCAGTCTTTCAGGTACAGCAATAAGGCCCACCCTTGCCTATGTCACATGTGCGGCTGAGTGTGAAACTTGAATCATTCGCATGTCTCACAATGTCAAACCTACCCACCAAGTTTTAATCCTGTCGGCTGATTCCTTCTGAGTGGAACTATTTCTGCATCTATGCAACTATTCCTTTGATAGTGAGCATACATTAGCTAGGCTGACTTTACCTACTAGTTCTAAATCTGTTTTAAAGAGGACATTAACCTTTACAGAACATTTACTGGAGGTTTATCATTTCGAATAACATTCTTATAGAGCTCAATTATAACCGAGATATTACCCTTTAGTTGTAATGTTCTACGGATGTTCTGAAAATGTGTGTGGGGTGTTCTTTTATGAATCTACTTTAAGAAAATTTTCACACAGTGTTACATGATAACAAAGGAACATTCTCAATGTGTTACTGGAAAAGGGTTTAAGGATGTTGCTGATGCCTGAGATGACAGAATGTACAATGGTTCCTTTAATGTGATTTATTAACAAGGCCATGTTCAACATCAAATTTATTTATGGAGCACGGTAAAAAAAAAAAACCCAGGTTTGTGCCAAAGTGCTTTATAACAAACAGAATTCAGCAGAAGTTATTATAAAGCATACCCAGAAAAACACAGTGTTGAAATTTCAGCGTAAACCTCAACCACAAATCTTAACAACCATCAGTGTAAAATTTCATAGGGCTGGAATTATTTGTCAAACCAAATTATGGCAGTTTAAACTCGTTGCAGATTATTCTCAGAAGCACTACCTGCTTATTATTTTCATGAAGCCCCATTTTCTATGCATTTCCATGAGTTCAACAGCTGTGGTTAGGTCCTGTTCTTTTAAAATTTTGAATGTATGAACATGCTGTGTGTTTCATAATGATTTAATAAGTGTTAAAGTGTGTTTCTATTGTTTTTTAAAATATTACAACTATGTTGGCCTTTATGGTCTGCATTTTGGTCTGCTTTAGCTTAACTGATTCAAAATTCATTAAATTGATTTTCTAAGCAATGCATTTCTCTGGGTAAAAATGGTGCTGGAGCCAGCACTCATTGGGTGGAGGGCAGGTTAACGCCCTAGACAGGCTGCCATCCATCCCAGGCAATGTTTTGAACATTTCAAATTACATCTGAATAATTTATATATAAATATATATGCCGATGGTGCTAGCCTGTTGGTACATGGCATCACAGACTGATGAAGCACAAAGGGGTCTAAACTGAAATCAACGTGTGGTTTGTATACAATCATCGTTATATGGAAAAGCTTGTGCACTAGATTATATTACCATGATAAAAGTCCATCAGCTACATCTTATTAACCAGGTACTGGATATTATTGCGACCATGAGCATCCATGTAGCAACTCCCTAGTAACCAATTGTGATTCTATAGGAAGTTTCTAGAAACACCCTAGCAACCACCTGAAATACCATAGCAAACACATTGCAACATTCTAGCAACCACCCGGAATACCAAAGCAACCACCTAGCACCAACCTAGCAACCACGTGAGATACCATATCAACCATTTGGCAACATCTCAATGAGCTTAAGTTATATTTGATGGTATAGGCTTCTTCTTCCATATTTTGCCTGCTAACTAGTTTTCAAGTCTGAAGTTTTCAATATCGATACCGTTCCAACTCTATTTTGTCTGATTGGGTATATAACGATGATATATAACGATGATTGTATACAAACCACACGTTGATTTCAGTTTAAACCCCTTTGTGCTTCATCAGTCTGTGATGCCATGTACCAACAGGCTAGCACCATCGGCATATATATTTATATATAAATTATTCAGATGTAATTTGAAATGTTCAAAACATTGCCTGGGATGGATGGCAGCCTGTCTAGGGCGTTAACCTGCCCTCCACCCAATGAGTGCTGGCTCCAGCACCCTTTTTACCCAGAGAAATGCATTGCTTAGAAAATCAGTCTAATTAATTTTTATGACTTTTTGCCTTAACATTATTAAAACCTTTTCATGGGCAGGTTTTTAAATTTTCCAGGATATTTGAGTGGGAAAACGTGCTTGTGTACGGCTTTATGATCTGGCTTTCTTTTTTCGAATGGTGTGGAAAAGTGAAGACCCATCCACTACTTCTGCTTGACTGATAGACAGTGTTTTGCATACACTATCACAGGGCACACCCACAAGCATGAATTCAATATTGGTCTGACCTCCACTCGTCCGCTTATCCTTTACCTCTCATCCTTCATTTCTCTCAGAGTCCCATTTATTTTTGGCCCTACCCAAACCCTATTGTTTCCTTTAACCTAGAGCCACCAAACTGACTGGTCTCACTCAGGGCAGGTCCCCTAACTCTAATCCAGCCATACTGGCCCACACTCCTCTATGTGTTGTTTATTCATCCCTCATCACTGCCTCACACTTCCATTCATTTTTAACAACACCTGCAGTGAACGGAAAGCAGGTGTTAATGATGGGCTAAAAGGAGTGATTGCATTTGGATGTACCAAAGGTCATAGTGTGAAGAACGCAGCTGACTTTGCAGGTGTATGGAAGCGTACGGTCATCTGGGATCATTTGGTCACTACCAGCAGTGGAAAATATCCCAGTCTACAGGAAATTCTTGTCAGAACTGTGCCAGGGAAGGCATCCGACAAATCTGGCCATACTGTATTTGGTGCGATCATATACAGCATCCTAGGTGGAGTTTAGATGGACACAGCTACAGAGCTAAACAGCATACAGAACTACGCTGCAAAGGAGATCAATGTTTTCCTATTCATACTGGCAATGTATTACCATTTTCACTCATAACAACCATAATATGAATCACAAGGAAATTATGCATCATCAGTAATTGGCCCAAAAGAATCCCCTAAGATCAGCACTCAAACCGTTTTCCTTACACATGCTCATCTCCCAAACCACTCACTAATTATGGCATTTAAATATGTTTACTTTGCAACTAATTGCTTATTTATGAAATGACTAAACTTCAGAAGCACGTATTAGTTCCAGAGATCCTCGGGAACATGGAAACACTGCTGCAATCAAACACTTTCCTGAACAAGACCACAAGGTGACTGACATGTCAGCCCAATCCACCGTGCATCTGCTTCTCCACCAGTGTCCCCTCGCTCAATCTGGAACTCATAAAATGGCTCCAGTGATGAGCTATGTGATCTTAACACCACGGTGGAGACGCAAAGCAAAGCCCTCGACCATCAAAGGGCCGTTTAGTGTAATGACAAAATCAGTTTCACCTGCTGTTGAAGAGACAGGAATTCTGGAACAGGACTGGAAGACTGAGCTCATGGGCCTTCGGGCTTTTGCTTCACCGCTGAACTGTAAATATCCATTTTACTTTAGCAGACGTGCATCATGGGCCAGGAAAGCACTAACGATTTGCCAACAACTACCAAGAGAGCTACACACGGCAAGCAGGTTAACACAGTTGTGGACAGTGTATGACTAGGTAGCAAATTGTTGTTGTCGTAAGAAAAACTTTGTCCGTCTGTGTATATACATAAAGCTTTAACGATGGAGTAACTAACCAGACGCTCGTTAAAGGGTAAGCCTAGCTGCACAAAGACTGCTGTTAACCACAGTACAATAACCAAAGGGAGCATAACAGATAAGGGGGAGACGGAGCCAAAACCAGAGAAACAAGCAATAGCCAAAACCACAGTAAACAAAGCGACCAGCAATCAAATTAAGAGGGCAGAGCAGAAACATGATAACCAAAAGACAAAGCAGAGATTGCCAAACCTCTCAGTACACAACAGTAGGCTGGCAACACTTCATAAAGTGAGAGGACAAACAAAGCAGTATATATACAGACAGGTATAGATAAACAGGTGGTGTGAATCAATATATAGATGACAGTTGTAGGTGTAGTTTGTGAAATCGATGGAGGCAGAAGGAGATCCTGAAGGCATGACCATAGTTACCATTTCAGAGACGACTGGCTTTCTTATGAAATGATAACTGTATATACTGTCACACGACACATTAGTATGTATATATGAGATCACTTAAAGTCCCATGGAACAGAAAATAATACAACTGGGTCGCATATAAAGCTATGCTGTGTAGGTTTTGGTGATTTGGGGACCTCTGTGTTGGGTGGAACATACAGAAGTTCATTTTATCAGTGGTGGTTTGGACCTCTTTCTTTAACAGATCGATCTGGTGATTGTGAGCAGGCTGAAGGAGTATTCACAGAGAGGGTTGTGTTTTTTTGATGGTGCGAGTTATTGGTCTTCTATGGTCTGGAAAATATCTCTGAAATTAAAGAAGCAGAACACATGACAACCACTGATAACGCCTATCTGAAAACTCTCTGGGTATGGTCCTAATGTTCTAATAAGCCTAAGTCCTCTAGATAATTGTTGGTATGGCAGGACAGATAGACAGATGTAAAGATGGACTGGCAGAGGGGCAAGTTTAGCAATTCAGTTATGTTTGCAGAATTAGCTTTCGTGTTGGGGTTAGCTTGTGCTGTCACTCTCTGACTGGAATAGACTGAGACCATGAAGGAACATAGTTCTGCTGAAGCCGTGTGAGCAGGACATTAGCCTAGGTAATGTATTTGTTCTTCCAGGATGATGGTTAGAGAGGGGACACTTCTCCAAGGTTAAATATTTTGGAGTCACAAAAAATAAAGTGTAAACTGTATATTATTTGCAGTTTGTTTATTGCTGGTATGTTGTGTTTATTGAATATAGTCTGTATATATCTATTTATTAATTATTGTGTATTTTGAATTTTGTAATTGTCTGTATTTATT
Source organism: Prochilodus magdalenae (assembly GCA_024036415.1). Classification (NCBI taxonomy): domain Eukaryota; kingdom Metazoa; phylum Chordata; class Actinopteri; order Characiformes; family Prochilodontidae; genus Prochilodus; species Prochilodus magdalenae. The sequence goes on along the minus strand of JAMWET010006979.1, from coordinate 606,299 downwards.
TATTATTGTGTATATTGTGGACTGTCAGTTAGTTATGTGTATAGATGTACTGTAGTAGAGCGATACAACCTGCTGAAACCAAATTCCTCATGTCTGCCAACATACTTGGCCAATAAACCAGATTCTGAGTCTGATTCAGTAATACAATTAGACAACCCCTCTAATGGCAAGCATTTGGGAGCCCTTTCTTACAACTTCAAATGTAGGCACCTGGATTTTACTATATGCCCCTGAACCTTTTACTAGAAGCAGGCTGGGAATGGATCTGCCAAAAATTGAAGGATGAAGAAGGAAGAAAAAAAGATTGGTGCTATGGTAACTAGGAAGATTAGGACTGTCCAGGTTATACTGAAGTACATATTGTGGAATTGTGGTAAAGGACATTATGGAAAAATATTTTGTTGACATTTTAAAGTTAGTTACAGGACATGCTTTGTACATGTATGTGGTGTGCCCACAAGAGCAAGATTAACCCATTACGGAAAAAGATGGATTTAGCCACTGGACATTTCAGCTATACAGGCTTGCATAATGCTTACAGCCAGCCATAATGTGCCATGACGGGTTAGCTACATTAGCCTCATAGCTCCTGTACAAAGCACAAACACAGCAAACTATTTACAGCGCTCTGCGCTTTTACCACTGCTTTCCATTCTACATATGGGCCCTTTTCGAAACAATAGAGATCTGTTGCAGAGTAGGTGAAAAGCAAGACCGTCCAAGACCAACCGATCTATCAGTGCAAGTTTGAACGACAAAAAGACAAACGACTGGAGTCGTTCGCTGCAGCCAGCTGAACCCTCTCGCTTTCTCCAGAGTTAACTCCCCTGTCGGTGGAAAAAAAGAGAAAGAGTCGTGGGCCTTCCTGTGCATGTCCTGTCTGGCTTTCTCTGGGCTTTGCACTCGGCCTGTCCATAGCATATCTACAGATTTATGGCATGCCTAGCTGGACAAAGACCAGAGCACTCACTCGCTTTTTCCAACTCAAACATGTTCTGCAACAACATGCTGGTATTATTGGCTTTCTGAAACAAACCACCTTCAGGAGGATAGAGGGAGAGAGAGAAAGCAAGAGAAAGGGAGAGAGAGTTGAGCGACTGTTCCTCATTTGTGCCCCCATTCCCTTCCACGGATCAGGGCATGGACATATTTTGGCACATATTTGTGCGCTAGTGCGAGTGTGAGGTAGTGGCTTGTTTGTTTTGGGGGGGTCTACAGCCTAAGAAGTTTTCACCTTTGTGGTGCTGGATGGTTTTGCTCTTGCACACTTTAAAAATATGCTAGGGGTGCCAAGCGGACCTTTTTTTTTCTGGAAGAACAACATTTTCTTCCCTAAAGAATCTTTTTGTGGACAGTTTTAGAAGAATCCTGTTTGTAAATGTGTTCCCCCTCACACAGGACCTTACTGAATAAACAACTAAACAGGGCTCTTCTGAGAAATGCACCTTTTGGTTCTTTAAGAACCTTTAAACTGATGGTTTTTGTGCAAACTCAATAAAAAAAAAAAAACTGAGAAAGGTGAAATGGTGAAATGCAACCAGAAGGGAGTGATTAGTAAATTCTGTTGGACTTGTGTTCAGCTGAAAACCGTACAAAACACCTTACCTTATGAACTTTTTTGTTTTTTATAAATACACCTATCAGCAAAAAGAACAGTTGCGGAATCAGCTGACAGGGATGAAACTTGATGACCAATGAATCCATGCGTGGAGGCTCAATGGTCTACACCAAGATGAGCAGTTTGTTGTCACTGTCCAGAAGGCCTGGTGTGACTCCACCTTCACCCCTACTGCAAAATCTGCGAGAACTGTGTGAGAATATTCAGGCTGCATGGGATGGACTATCGCAGGACACCATTAGGAGCCTCTACAACTCCATGCTGAGACGTCTGGCATGTGGCGTTAGCAAAAATGCAAAAAGGTGTCCTGATACCATACTGAGAGACTACTTCTGTATGTGTAGCTCAATAAATATTACCCATATCAGTCTAAATGTATCATCATTTATTGTTCCTGGTGACCATTCCCAATAGCACAGCAATCCCATACTTCCTTTTGGGTGCACCTATTCTTTTGACGATGACTGTAAGTCCCTCCACATGCAAGAGGTGACCTAACAATACCCTGGCAACAGAAAATGACCGGCATCATGATGCTCACTAATCCAGGAGGCGCTATCTTCGATACCAGTCACTGTGATTTCCTTCATCTCCTTTCAGCACCATCAGCATGTCATTCTACTCAGTATGAGGGTCTTATAAGCCAGCCAGCCGGATGCAAGCGGCAGGGGTGTGAGCTAGAAGGGAAAAGTTAAAAGAAGCAAGCCGACTTAAACTGCAGGGCCTCCACCGGGTCGCATGCACCACCACATTCGGCTGAATCTAATCCTCTTTGTGTTTCTCTAACCTTAAACGCCATCTTCTCTCGCTGTGTCAGACTAATGATATTATTCCTTGTACAGATCATTTGAGGTGGCTGACTAAGGGAACAATCATCATGTTTCAGGGCTCATAACAACATATGGAGGCCTTTAAGATATTAGGTTACAGTTTACCCATGATAATGTATGATAATTGCATCTATTCTTTTTCATCTATACCCAGAGCATCCAGCGTAGAAGTGAAATGCTTCTCTCCTGAATGGTGAAGTGCGCATGGTCTTATGAGCATGAGAGAAGAAAGGTTTAGAGGTTGACACATTGTGTTTGAAAGTATCCAACCTGACCCAACATGAATATAAAGTGATCTTTCAGTACAGATAAACCTCTGGAACAGATCCTGTCCAAGCTCTTTCTAACTCAATATGAAAGAAAGATTCTGAACCACCACATACTGGACCAGAGATGCATGCTGGCAAGTGTGTGTGTCTGTGTGGTGACAAAATGCAAATATAAGTTTCCTGGAATTCCTCAACACCAAAGAATATCCAAATGTGGGCTGCAAGCATACAGCTGTAGCTGTCCGAATCATTTTGAAGAAACCGCTGGTTTCAGTTTACCAATATATGTTCATCGTGCAAAGTCAAAATACCAAACAGTAGGTTTAGGACCGGTTTACATCGTATGGTAAATATTGGTAGTTGTGTAATTTGTGCTAGTAACTCATCATGCGAATGTAGTCACATGTAAAGGTACCCCCTGTAAAACGGCACGTTGTGTAGATTCAGAATGTAGTATTATAAAGAGTTTCAAGTTGGGAGAAACCTAGTCTTCTATTCAAACTAAATGAACCTTGAGATTTTTATTTGTATTTACAATTGTTAATCCCTCCACCCTGATAGCAAGAGGATGGAGGACCACCGATGGCCCGCTAACAGCAAAGTTGGCGATCCACTAGTGTTTTGCTAAGGGTTTTTTGGACGGCCCTCCAGTGGTTAAGCAGAATCGTAGACAAAATGCCACTGTTCGTTGCCTGGTTTCCACTCACAGTTTCCATTTCCTTTTTTCTTTCTCTCTTTTCTTTATTATTCCTTATGATTTTGTTTTGCAAATAATTTTAGTGCTAGCAACATTTTCATTTCATTTTATATCAGGGCTTTCCTATTTTCCAAAATAAAAGTCTGTGTGCATTTTAACCAAGCCAGCAGATATAGGCTAGCTATCTGGGGAGTGCAATTTATACAAGGACACTCGGACGACTTTTTCTCCACATTAGATTTACATAGATAACAGCTACACAAGAAAGATGATGTCATCATGTATGTTGGTTACATTTTCTCCAGTTGGAACGATTCTAGTTAAATAATTCAAACTGGTTAACTCTTACAAGGCTTTGGGGTTTTAGCAGTTTTGGAAAAATGGCACCAAAAGAGGCACAAAATAACTACATAGTGGCTGTACCTTCATGGCAGACATGAGATTAGACATGATCGCCTAAGAGGTTTATGAGCTAAATGTCAGTGGTATTGTTGGTGTATTAAGATGAAAACATGCTAAATGTGAAGTTTCTACACCAGTTGAAGGTGGAGCTCAAACGAGGGGGTGTTTATGAACTAGGCTATGGCTAAAAAGCTCCCCCAAAAAGTTGGGCATGCAGTGAAGAGAACACATGACATGTGGTAAATATGAACATTATCTCCTGCAAAGGCAAGCTAGCATTTAGCCTTAGCTAGCTTGTTTTGTTTGTGTTTTGAATACCTAGGACATAAGTAGAGGAATTGGGGAATGAATTTTAAAGGGAGTGTGAAATTGGGTGTAAACCACAGTCCACCATCAAAGGTCTAACAATTACACTGTCGCCAGATCAATATTCTAAATATAAGATGTCTGACCCTGTGAGATCATGGCATGGTGCTGAGCTAACCAGCAAGTATGACCAGCTAACCTTAGCGGACAGCCATTACACTTAAACCGCATAACTACATATGCCAACAGGCAGTTAAACAGTTCAGTTTAATGACTATGCTAATCACTGACTCTGAGGAAGTTTTTGCCTTCATGTTTTTTTTTTGGTTTTTTTTGAATGGGCTAATGAAGTTTGTGGCAATGTCAACTGTTATCACCACATATTCTAAGTCCTGTTGAAAGACAATTAGAACCTTTAGGAATAAAACTTAATGGTTTTGCTGTGTAATGGCAATTGCTTATCTGTGACCATTAGAGATACCTTTTGGTTCCATTAGGAAACCATCAAATGCATCTGGAATCACCTGTTATGCCATTAGAAGCTTTCACACTGTGATATCAACCCCTCAGAACACACAAAATACCACTTTAGTGACCACTGGACAGAGGGTGGCCACACAACTGGCCTGCGCAATACCTGGACAGACACCTATTGGTCTATTTCCATTGTTCACCAGTGAACAATGTTGTGTGACACTGGCTCACATCCGTGTCAAAATACATGGCTTGCATTTCATCGGTTTAACAAGGTCATTTGACATTGCTCGACACTGGTCAGCCCTCTAAATGCTAGTCAATTAGTAACCTCCCATTCCACCCAATTAGGTGAGTAATCATTTATGTGCTACATATGATAGATTATGATTTTAATTCTGTTCTGGTGTCGTAAACAACTCCCCACCTCCCATTTTATGATTGCTGCTTTTTGGGTTATAAAAGTGGCCACCCCAACCGGACACCACCAGGAGTCTATGACTTCTTTGAGCTCTGAGGGTTAACTATTAAAATCACACAGATGATCTCACATTTTTCTGGGATTTCATCATGGTTCTCACTTCACAACTTCCCAAGAACAGCTCAAACCAGCCCACCCAAATTTCATGCAAGTGTAATTAATACTGATTCCAGTCAGCCCTGCTGTACCTGCCATTACTAGTAAGAAGACACATTGAACATCTGAGGCATTCAGCACTGCACACTTGATCAGAATGAAAACAGATGACATAATCCATCAGGCAGCCCCAGTTTTTTTTTCTCCTTCTGTTTTTTTTCCACCAGATTAATGGGAAACATTAATCCCACTGGGAGGCTTTTTGTCAAGCTATGCCCCTGCACTTCTCCTGTTTTTTTTTTCTTCTTCTCCGTACTATTACCTCTCTTGCTTGGTATGCGTGTTTCAGTCTTTAAAGACCTTGTTTGCCAGCTCTTTTATGTGAAGTAAGAAAGTGAGAAGATTCATGAAGATCCAATGGGCATTACCAAATATGGCTCTCATGTCTTCTAAAAACACATTCGCGTGTGCTTATTTGTTCTGCTGAGTGCTCTTTAAGTATAGCTGTTGAAATGTCTCAATAGAACATTGAGTATTGGAAGTCTTGCTCCATTAAATACGTTTGGTGCCACTTATCTGGACTGTTTAATTGAAACCAAAAGCAATGAAGTCAGGGCTGTCTCTTAAACATCTCAAATCACAGTCTGCATCAATGACCGCATATATAAGTGGACGGAGGGATGGTGGTTGAAAAATGAAGCCAAAATGGCTCTTAAGTCTGGCTGCAGCCTGGCACTTTTTCATCATGCCCACACCCCTGAACAGAGCTCAAGCCATTTCAAGTTGCATGTTGAGTATTTTTGCAGTAATGGTGCTAGCTCTGTAAGCTACTTTCCTTCTCTGACTCTCATTTCCGTCTGTTTTTTCATAAAGATTATGAGTGTTTTGAGTTGGATTTCCAGCGCTGTGGTGATGTGGGACAAATGACATTTACTAAGGAGCACCACAGGCAATTGGTACTCTACCAGAAACGGTGCCCAAGTGCAATGAATCATGTATGGACCAAGCGACAAGCTGATACAGGGTAAACTGGCCCACAGTGGTAGGTTCCATGCAGTTCAGTGGTATGTGCAAACTGCTGGTCACCATAAGAAGAGTAAGTAGTACTAGTTGTCTGCTGAGATTATGAATCTGAATCAGTGAACGTTTATACTTACTGAAATCATGCCCATATAACATGCTCATGCCCAGGATGGGGGAATGGGAGAAGCTACATGCTGAGCTCCACACGCTGCCACTCTAAAATTTCTGCCACATTGGCTTCCACCACTCTGTGGGATGGGTTTTTGCAGCTTTGAGAGGAGATTTGTTTTGCTGCATTGTTATGCGTTTTAACAACACTAACAGCCATATTTGATTTGACTGGTCTCTGACTTTTGCACAGTACTGTATTTCAGATTTCATTACAAGGTAAACACAGTGCTTCTAAGCACTCAGCTAACTCCATGGGAAGCTGTAAGGAGGCGTTACATCACACTTTGTGAGGGTGAGATAGGGTAAAGGTTAGGCGTTGGGTTAAGCATGTACCTTGGGAAATATTCATCACAGAAAAACTGCCTCCCGTGAATGGACAGCTGGGTCACCAGCTCCATTTTTTTTGTGTGAGTGAAATGAGTCCTGCTAACTACTTTCTCGCACGTCCCGGACAGGATAATTAATGACGATGCTGGGCCCACGCAGAGAGGAATCGGCCTACCTTTGTTTTTCTGAGTGAGCTCATGTGTCTTCCCAGGAACAGCATGCTGGGAAGGAGTCTGCTGACTTCCACTGATCATCTATGTCTGAGTGTGAAAAAAGCAAAACCAAAAATGAGTCATGTAGATACAAAACAGACAAACATAAAAACTACACTATCCCACAGTGGGCTAAAATGTAACATGGATATTTAATGAACAAATACAGTTCCAGAAAGGTGGGGACATTTTCTGAAATGCTAATGAAAACAGAAAGCAGTGAAGAGCAAATTCTGATTGACCTGCAGCAAAAAAAAAAAACATATTTTTCTAGCTTTACACTGTTTGTTGTAAATACACTCATCATTTTAAAAAATGGCTGCACCATGAAGGAGTCCTCCAACAGGAATGAAACTTGGTGAGTAGGTATAACATCATGCGACATGCAAATGATTTAAGCTTCACATATGGCCGCACATGTGACACAACCAAGGACGGGAATTATTGCTGTACCTGAATGACTATACTGTATAAGGTTTTCTTGTTGTGCATGGCTTTCATTCTGCTGCTGTGAGGTAGAATCCTCTGCAAGTCAAGAGTGCATCGGAAAAGCAATTTCAGCAGTTGGAGGAGGGGTCGGAACCTACTGTACACCAAACCTGTCGTGCGGATATTACCATAGCACGCTGTTGGTGGCAGAGGATACACCAACTGTACCAGACTGCAATGGTTTTATCAGACTGTCATGAAGTAACTCAGAAGGGCAGCAGGTCATCTTCAGTTCCCCTTTGTGTGAATGGAGACGACCACCGAATCATCCATGGTTAGCGTCAATAAGAACAGTTTGCTGGCACACGTCCAGAAGACTTGGTGTCACTCCACCTCCATCCCTACCACAAAATGTGTACGAACTGTGCGAGAATATTCAACCTGCATAGGATGGATTATCCAGGACACCATTAGGAACCCCTACAACTCCATGCTAATAGGCTACATCTGAATGTTGCAGTAGGAAATATGGCGGTCCAACGCCATACTGAAAAACACTTCTTTTGAAAGTGTAGCTCAATAAATATCATTCATATCAGCCTAAATTTAGCATCATTTATTGTTCCTGGTAACCTTTATCTTCCTTCCCAATAGCACTGCAATCCCACTGCATCTCTGAACATGGTACCGGGACAAAACACCCCACTGAATGAAACATATACATTATGCTTGCAGAAAACATTAATTTCTAATCTAGTATAGCCAGCTACAGAGCTTTTAGTCTAAACTGGAGAGTGCTCTGAGCTGATTAAGCTAGCAACGTTACTAGCAGTCCAAAAATGGGGTTTGAATTTACAGGAATAATCTATTAACTACCCCTAAAAGCTTAGGGGGTCACAGAGACTGTATGTTAGCCTATACTAAGTTAATCCAGGCAATATTAGCATAGCACTTCATACATAGATAAACATTACAGACAGTTAAGTCTGTGGATGAACCACAGCTGTTCTGAAGTCAGATGAGGACCAGTCGCTGCTCATGGGGTCTTGTCACTGTTTCCACATTGAATCTCATTAAACTCGTCTGAAACTGGATAGGAACAGTTGTTAAGCTGTGATTAGAGAAATGGGCAGTTTTGAGGAAATGGGGCACTTCTGTAGAGAACGTATTGAATTCGATGGGCCAGTGCCGATATCAAATTTCACCATCCCATAAAATGCAGCTTAATAAATCTTCCATCCACATTTGACTGGGTAAGCATGTAATACACTTGGCCATGCCCCTGGGGAAGCTACTGCATTATCAAAGTTGCACTGCTTTGTAACGGTCACTTTAAGGCAGGTGCAGTGCGCATGTGCACGGTGGACAGCCAGAGCGAATAATGGAGAGTGTGGAGGAAAGCGCGGGAGGGAATGTGCGTGTGGTGAACTGTACTAGGTTGTAGCCTGGGTTCTCCAACTGGTGTTATCTGGGAACTTGTGACGAGTGAAGTCTCGGTGCTCTCGTTGTTCATTAAACTGGCTCCGAAACCCCTTCACCACGTGTTCCCTGCGTGTCTCTTCATGGAAGCGAAGTATTCACCTCTCCACGAGAGCACCCACCTAACACCATACTTCCATTCGTTACAGCTGGAATAAAGAAGATACCAGTGTCCAGACTGCAGTGTCCTCAAAACCCATCACAGGTCTTTTACCTTCCTAATATAGTCTGAGCGTAATCTTTGCATGGTGCATGTGTCCAAGGATGATGTGTGGAATTAACAGCACTGGTAGGAACTGGTAAGAGTACGATGCTGTAGTTCTTTCACCTTCACCATGACTGAGATTTGTTATGTGGTATATTTCCAATAATTAGGAACATCTTTATAGGCTTGGAGGGGTCACTCTCTCAGCACTGCCAGGTATCTACCACCAGTGGTCTGTACAGAGATTAAAAGTAGTGACAGGGTGGGGCACGCAAGGCTCATCAGTGCACAAGGTAAAAGAAGTCTAATCCCATCCAGTCCAAGCCAACAGACGGCCTACTGTAGCACAAGACACAGAAATCCTGACGGTGACCTGAGGAATGTGTCACAACACGCTGTGCATCGCACCACGCTGCATACAAGGCTATGGGGCCGCTGCTGGGATTCAGAACTGGACCTTGGAGCAATGGAGCTGGGTCATCTGGTTTGCAGGGTTTTCTATTACATCGCATGGATAGCTGTGTGTGTGTTGTTTATCAGGCAAAGTGAAGGCATCAGGATGCGCTGCACCAAGAAGACAAGCCAGTGGACAAAGTGTGATCATCTGGGCAATGTCTTGCTGGAAAACCTTGAGTCCAGGCTATCATGTAGACATCAGTTTGACACATGCCATCTGACTAAACATAGTTGTGGACCAGGTACACCCCTACATGGCAATGGTATTCAGTAATGGCAGCGACCTCTTTCAGATGGATAATGCGCTATGGCACACTGCGCACATTGTTCGGGAATGGTTTAAAGAACATGACACAGAGTTGAAGATGTAACCTTCACTTCCAAATGTTCTAGATCCTAATCTGACCGAGCATCTATGGGATATGCTGGGACAGCAAGATCCGTGGTGGCTCCACCATGCAATTTTCAGGACTTAAAGGATCTGCTGCTGATGTCTTGGTGCCAGATACCACAGGGCACCATCAGGGGTCTTGCAGAGTCGGTGCCTCGGCAGGTCGAAGCTGCTTTGGCAGCACAGGCAGCAGCATTATTACGCAGATGGCCGAATGTTTGGCTCATCAGCATATGCACTGGAAGAATATTAAATAACAAAAGCATGTGTGTCTGAATACCTGTTTCCAAACACTGTAACTGACTGAACACGACTATTGAGTTCTCCTTTTACAGCTGGTAGAGTTTTGTTTGGATTTTAAAGAGTGATGTAGAGGTAAAGTAATGAATAGCGCCCTGTTTCCAGGAAGTAATAAGGAACGTAATCCCATTACAGTTTGAGGAAATTACTAATTTGTAATAGATTCTTTTTATTAAGTAACTTCCCCAGCACTGTTTATAATACACTTAAAATACACTTCATAACACACTGTCCGCTGCCAGTGAGTTTGTTTAGGCTTTCAGAGTTTGTTCAGAGGTAAAAGAAAGTTCATAACTCATATACATACCGGGTCTAGACAGCAAGCAGGCCATAAAATGTGCATTTCCATTTACAGTCAACATCAATCCATTAATCTACATTACAAATAGCAACGGCTTCCACAGCCACTATCACATACAAAGCCAACCGGAAGTTTACCAAGGGCCATTTCTATGGAAGTAAGCATGCGTGTCCGCCTGTAGCAGCAGAAATCAATCTTGTATGCATGGGCAATTTAAGCAAGTACCAAGGAAAGAAAGAAAGGAGCAAAAACAAGGTTTTAAAAAAGCTGATGAATGGACTGCAGTACAGGGCCTGCGGGAGAGGGAGGGGCAACCAAATATTTTCAGTGTCTGGACTGGTGAAAATATGTTAAGCAGTGATGAATGATTCAAATATTTAATTCTGTGAGGACAACCGTCATGGGGGTTCTTTTCTGGTCCACTGAGCAGTACAGAGAAAAGCAGGGGCTAGATGTCTAAAAGTGACATTGGGCCTGAGCTCATTAATCACAGTCTATCTGCTGGAAATAGCACAACTGCTAAAAGCTAGGTATTCGTTCAGATTCATATAAATAGAAACTGTTTTGATTCCATGATAGATTGTTGTGATAACAAACCATGCTAGTATTCGGCGGTTAACCGAGTTGGGCTTTCAATTCTGGACACAAATGTCAATACTTGGTCCAAACATGCCAAAAACAGTCCAGTTATCCAGTAATGCTAATTTCTGCTTCTGCTATGGGCTTCTAGTAGTTTGTTAGCAAAGCTAATAGCTAATGAGAGATGACTGGTGTAGGGCTGTCACACCCGTTTTCCATTCTAACCATAGAACAGGCTGCTATTCATATTTTTGGTCAATGACGTATCTAAGGCTTCCAACCGGCTTAAAAATGATACTTTTCCTCACCAAATCGGTCCAGACCGCTGGAAAACCAAACCGTGAAGGAATATGTGATTTAGTGATTAGGCCGTTTCTTTAGCTCTTGAAATTCTAACCAGTAACACACTTAGCTGTATCTACCTAGATACCAGGGAGGACTATTCCTGATTGGCCAGTTTCTCAAAGGTGTATCAAGAAACTTTTATTCCATCCAAAACTTGGTCATGAATTACAAGCATGATTCTGTTTATATTGCAAGCTGTTTATATTGCAACACACAATTATGTTAATAAAGGCAAATATCTGAATTAAGTATGTTAGTGCATCATCTGTATCATTTCTTTTATTATTTTTTAATTTCACTGTTTGGTTTGTTTATAAAGAGTGTCCTCCCTCTACAGATTGTCTGCAGTTCTGGGAAGTATTGAGTCTGTGATTAAATTGCACCAAATAATAAAATAAATGTATCTATAATAATTGGATTTAATACGCAGCTTCTTAACCAGTATGCAATAGTTAATGACTGGCAACAATTATATTGTTACAGTGCTCTAGAGAGTGCTCTAATTTCTCAATTGTGCGACAAAAGAAAATCTGAGGTCGCACCAGTGCGTCCAGCCGTTTGATAGGGAAAAAAAGAAAAAGTCTTTGCGACTCTGAAAGTCTCCCTGTGGTTAAAAACAGAGCCCATTTCGTGGTCTAAACCAATCAAAGATAGCGAAGGGCGGGGCCGTGGTCCTGATATTCCTGTACGTGTGTAGGTTTGAAAGTGCGTGTGCTGCAGTCAGACAGAGCCTAGGCCCGTCGCATAAGCAGAGTGGGTGTAGCTGCGGATGACGAGAGGCGGTGAAAAGAATGATTTGCAACATTTTGGTTAAGAATGTTAAGTTAAGGCCTGATCTGTTCGAAAATGATAACCTGGGAGGCTGATGGCTCCGTGTCAGAGCGTTGGTTATGTCAAGCCCTGGTCCGGAGACGGCATCAGATAACTAGCCACATACGATCGACTCCGAGTCACAGCCTGCACTGACTGTAAGGAGTGTGGGAAGACCATGGCCGGCAGTAGTGCGTTTGTGAATTGAAGCGCAATGCATCTATCAAACACATTACATGCCCGACAAATGCACTGCCCAGGTGTTACCTTTACTGTAGAATTGTGCTTCAAATAAAGAACTTTATGTTGACCACATTGTTAGTTAATCATTTACAAGTCAATATTGCCTATATGGACAGCGATTTAAAAAAAGAAAAGAAAAGTGAGCATGTAAAACTGCTGAATGTGATGCTGTTGAAAATTTGGGTGCACCTAACTTTGGTTCTGGTGCACCTAAGAAAAAACGCACCAGGCGCACCAGTGCAACCAGTTCAAAAAGTTAGTCTAGAGCCCTGTGTTATTACACATGCATGAATAAACGACCATTTAGAGAATGACGTTAACACGGAAATAAGTGATGTGTAGTTTATTAATAAATATTTAGCAAGCATGCTTAGTAGCTTATTTTTCTATATTATAGGTTGTAATTTAGTTGCTATTTATTATGAGCTCTTATTACAAACAGTTTGGGACATTAAAGACAGAAAACCTCCAGGAAATCATACATTCTATTTAAATGAAATATTAAATGGATATGTAATTACAGCAGATACATTGCTGTTAAATGAGACAGCAATTTCTATTTCTACGACCGCACAGTACGTGATTTTTGGGTTCTTGCTACCCATCACACTGTGCTGAGGGATGAGAGGGAGCAGTGAGTAGAGCAGCAACCTGATTTCATCATCATTGTGGCTTCCTCCTCCACTACAATCACTGTAACCATGTTGTACTTTAACCATGTTATACCTCCCCTCCCCTCCAGTACAACCACTCTATGTTTACTTTTACCTCCGCTCCGCCAGGAGTGCAGCCAGGGATTTTGAGCCCCATGAAAAGACAGGGCCACAGGCCACCACCAAGGGCCACACCAACACTGCAAATATCACACTGTCCAGACATGCATGTAATATTCGGCATACAGTGGAGAAAATACCATCTATTACAGTTAAAATGTAATTATAATGGGAAAATGATATTGGGGAAAAGGGAGATTCATTGGAAGAGCTATGGGGACAACAAGACAGAGCTTGGTCAGCAGTAGGGGTAGGGAGATAAGGATACACAGCTGGTTTACTGGTAGGTTTATGGAGTTGAGGATACAAGGCCAGTTCATTGGTAGGAGTATGAAGATGAGGAGACCGGGCTGGTTTATTGGTATGGGTGTGAAGATTGAAAGAAAGGGCTGGTTGATTGGTATATGGAGAGATAGGGCTGGTTCATTGGTTGGAGTAGGAGATATGTAGAGATAGGGCTGGTTCAGTGGTAGGAGTAGGGGATATGGAGAGATAGAGCTGGTTCAGTGGTAGGAGTAGGGTATATGGAGAGATAGAGCTAGATCATTGGTTGGAGTAGGGTATATGGAGAGATAGGGCAAGTTCATTGGTTGGAGTAGGGTATATGGAGAGATAGGGCAAGTTCATTGGTTGGAGTAGGGGATATGGAGAGATAGGGCTAGTTCATTGGCAGGGTTGGGGAGATTGAGATAAAGGTTGGATTATTGGAAGGGATACAGAGAGATAGAGCTAGATCATTGGTTGGAGTAGGGTATATGGAGAGATAGGGCTAGTTCATTGGTTGGAGTAGGGAGTATGGAGAGATAGAGCTAGATCATTGGTTGGAGTAGGGAGTATGGAGAGATAGAGCTAGATCATTGGTTGGAGTAGGGAGTATGGAGAGATAGAGCTAGATCATTGGTTGGAGTAGGGGGTATGGAGAGATAGAGCTAGATCATTGGTTGGAGTAGGGTATATGGAGAGATAGGGCTGATTCATTGACAGGGGCAGGGAGATTGAGATAAAGGGTTGGTTGGTTCATTGGTTGGAGTAGGGAGTATGGAGAGATAGAGCTAGATCATTGGTTGGAGTAGGGGGTATGGAGAGATAAAGCTAGATCATTGGTTGTAGTAGGGTATATGGAGAGATAAAGCTTGATCATTGGTTGGAGTAGGGAGTATGGAGAGATAGAGCTAGATCATTGGTTGGAGTAGGGAGTATGGAGAGATAGAGCTAGATCATTGGTTGGAGTAGGGAGTATGAAGAGATAGAGCTAGATCATTGGTTGGAGTAGGGAGTATGAAGAGATAGAGCTAGATCATTGGTTGGAGTAGGGAGTATGGAGAGATAGAGCTAGATCATTGGTTGGAGTAGGGAGTATGAAGAGATAGAGCTAGATCATTGGTTGGAGTAGGGAGTATGAAGAGATAGAGCTAGATCATTGGTTGGAGTAGGGAGTATGGAGAGATAGAGCTAGATCATTGGTTGGAGTAGGGAGTATGGAGAGATAGAGCTAGATCATTGGTTGGAGTAGGGAGTATGAAGAGATAGAGCTAGATCATTGGTTGGAGTAGGGAGTATGGAGAGATAGAGCTAGATCATTGGTTGGAGTAGGGAGTATGGAGAGATAGAGCTAGATCATTGGTTGGAGTAGGGAGTATGAAGAGATAGAGCTAGATCATTGGTTGGAGTAGGGGGTATGGAGAGATAAAGCTAGATCATTGGTTGGAGTAGGGAGTATGAAGAGATAAAGCTAGATCATTGGTTGGAGTAGGGAGTATGAAGAGATAGAGCTAGATCATTGGTTGGAGTAGGGGGTATGGAGAGATAGAGCTAGATCATTGGTTGGAGTAGGGAGTATGGAGAGATAGAGCTAGATCATTGGTTGGAGTAGGGGGTATGGAGAGATAGAGCTAGATCATTGGTTGGAGTAGGGAGTATGAAGAGATAAAGCTAGATCATTGGTTGGAGTAGGGAGTATGGAGAGATAGAGCTAGATCATTGGTTGGAGTAGGGAGTATGGAGAGATAGAGCTAGATCATTGGTTGGAGTAGGGGGTATGGAGAGATAGAGCTAGATCATTGGTTGGAGTAGGGTATATGGAGAGATTGGGCTAGTTCTTTAGTAGGAGTGAAGACAGTTAGACAGGGCTTGTTCATTGGCAGGGGTGGGGAGATTGAGATAAGGAGTTGGTTCATTGGAAGGGATATAGAGAGATAGGGCTGGTTCATAGGTTGTGTGACAGGGATGGGAAGAGAGGGTTGGTTTGTAGGTAGGGGTATGAAGATAAGATGTTGACTGGAGAGACAGTGCGAGTTCATTGGGCCTGGCACCAGGGAGGGGCAGGGCTGCCTGATTTTGTATGAATAGGTCGTTTGCGTTGAAATGTTGGTAAAAGAGGAGCGAAGTGTAGTTTGATGAAAGGTAATGATGAAATGAAATGTAAGTCTCTCTCTCTCTCTCTCTCTCCCTCTCTCTCTCTGCCAAACTCAGACAACTTTAATGCATGGCTCTGAAAATAAGCTAGGAAAAAGTGGTGAACACTTGGTGACTTAAATTTATTAATGGTATTAATATGTCATTAATCTCGCGGTGCAAATAGAAAGAGGTCTTTTAGCATGGTATAAATCACTGCCTTCTCTGTTAGTTCTGGCCAATATGGCAGATTTTTTCATTGTCATGGCAAATTACATCACACTACGATTTCCTGAGTACATTATAAACATCATCAGTTCTGCAGGATCACTGAACAACAGCATGTATCATTAAAACGGACAGATTTAGATCAATTACGAAGAGCCTGTGAACAAAAACTACCTAGTACAATAACTTCATTTTGTAAATGATGAATTTTAAAATGATTTCATCATCATTTCTTTATTAAGGCCAACGTTAATTCAAATGTACCTTTTCATCTTGATACTGTCTCCACTCATAGTCTGTTAAGCTCAGTTCATCATAATGAATCATATTCATCATACAGATGTATGACGTTTCAGAAGATGTATTAGCTCTTGGAGATTTGATGCAGGAGCGTGCATAACCTAAAGAGAGTGATTGGGCATCCTAAGCTGTACCCAGGATGCTGCTGAGGCCCTTATGA